>CAVLJG010000004.1:5357913-5629473 GCA_963669975.1 Acanthoscelides obtectus | reverse complement strand
TAGGAGATTGCTCAATTTGCAACGTCCTCCTCAGACTCTAGAAGCACTTCGAGAGGAGTTGGTGGTTGCCTGGAATGAGATACCACAGGAGGACATTGACCACCTGATCAGAAGCATGCCTAGGCGCGTTGGAGAATGCGTAGCACATCAGGGTGCATCCACACATTATTAAAGGTCAAAGGGCTTTAAAGCAGTGCAATCATTTTGAAATTTTTATCATTTACTTATTATGCTTCATTAAGTACTTATACAAAATTTTATTAAAATAAAACCATTTAAACTGGGTGTTCGGATTTATATGTCACCTAGTATAATTTTTCGAGCAAAGTATATTATTACCATATTAAGCTCTTTGGAAAATGAATGTGAGCAATTTATTTCTGCTATTAAAAATTAAATTCTGTTTGAATACACCCCATTGTAAGCTATTTCTAATCATTCACTTTAGCGAGTATTTTGTTTATTTCTTCTGTTCAACCCAATAGGGCGCCGAGTCCCTCTCCCAATTCAAATTTGCTCTAGCCGCAAGTAATAATTAACATAAGATCGAAATTCCTCCGAATGGAGTCCGGAAACTTTGACGGAGCCTCCAGACCGAACATACTTGAGCAAATTATTAATTATTAGTCCCCCTAGGATATGCCGAACCCGGATCGACGACGGGACCCACCGGGATCCTCCTCCTCAAGGAACTTTGCGGAATGCCCCAAGAAAAATCCACTTGGAGACTCGAGCAATGTCGATAGGGGAGCTAGTTGAGGGCTCCGGTCACTGGCTATAAAAGTGATATATTGTTGATATATCTGCAGGGTCATTACGTAAAAGATCTTCGTGATGTCAAAAAAAAACCGACAAAGTGTCAAGCGGCCGTTCAAGTATTACGTAAGCAGATTTATTACAATTATTTACCCCCCCAACCCCCTTGTCAGCAAAAGTAAGCAAAGCTCTTACCCCCCCCCATGCTTACGTAAATTCGAAATTAGATGTTTCTAAATGTTCACCAATTGTAACACCACGTTCATCCAAATGAGACCCAAAATGGTCATGAGGCAATATTAAACCAGCCAGTTCCCGACTAAGAGGAGCCATTCTGCGCTCTACTCTGTTATAAGCACTTCTTCCAGGAGCATTGGTAGCTAAAAACAATGCATCGAGATCATGTCGCTTAAAGTGTTGTATAGCAAACCCTATGACTTTTTGATAACGTGTCTTTTCATCTGGCCCTCCATCAACTGTCATGATTACCACTGGTTTTACTAGTCCATGGTCAGTTTTAGCTAATGGTCGAAACTCTTCAAGTTCGAGAAGCGTCTCGAAATCCTGAGCATGAGTATTAGCAGTAGATGAACTATACTTTCTACTTCGAATAGCAATGTATGTTGATCCAGAATATCCAACGGCTTGCGGTTGTCCTAGCATATTGGAAGTGATTTTGATACCGGCATAAATAGATGGTATTAATTTATGACGCTCAGCGATTACCCAATCGTGATCAGGCAATTTGATTCTATATTTCATGTGCATTAGAAGAGGTGCTTGCTTATTTGCCGCAGTTACGCCAATAGGGACTCGAGCTTTATCATCTTGAGATATAAAAAATACTTGATCTGGTCCAAGTATGGATGCTATGTTCTCTAAATAATGTATTGATGTTTCAGCGAACTTGCTATCAGTGGCTCTTGTGGTGATCAGTTTGACCCCGAATGAGCTTAACAGGGACTGTCGTTACATGTCTTCGTTCCTCGGCAGAATTAGATTTTCTGGGAATCAAACGAAGATATGTACCACTGCGACTAATGTCAAATCATATTTTACGTAATTCTTGTGTGAGTTCATCAACAGTTTTTACGCTGCGAATTGATTCCGTTCGTCTTCTATCATCTGCTGCACTCCCAAATAAAGCTATATCCCCGATTGTTTTCAATAGTGAATGTTGATTGCTTTCAAGATTAGGACGTCCCACTGAATATTAGAGATAGTCTTTTTTTTATTTCTGGATTTTCATGACAAATATCTTCTAACTTTCTTTTCATACCATCCCTGTGTTTCTTCTGGGCAACTGAGTTTTGAACCCTCCTGTTTAAAGACTGTTTTGCTGTTTTTATTTCCTCGCGCAACTTAATGATCTGTTTATCAACTTCAGCACGGCTTGGCATAGTATCTCTGGAAGAATACAAAGCATTCAGATTTTTTTCGACTAGAGCAATCTTATTTTTCATAGCTTCCTGAGCAGGTTTTGCTCTGTGTTTATCTGTATTTTCATTAATTTCGCAAATAGTCGAGAACAAACGTTGTAAGCATTGTAGTGACGTTTGACGTCATTTCAAGGTCAAGCCGATTTTTTGAATGATAACCCCAATTTTGATACCGAAAAAGAAAAGGGCGAAAAATTGCACGTACAGACGTAACCTTGACTGTTTGAAAAATTCGACCTTGGAAGGACAAGTCAAGGACAATCAGTGACAGGCAGGGTATCTCGAAAAGTAGACGTCGTCCAAAAAAACGATTGAGACAAAAGTTGTATGGAATAATCCTGGCTATCCGACGGTGACCTTGATCTTGACCTTGTAGCTCATTTCAAAGCCAACACCATATTTTTAATGCAGTTTACTAACTTCCAGCTATACATATGGCATTTGGCTAATAGTTTAGTCTATAGCCTCAGACTTCTCTCCACGTAGGCTTTGCCTTAAGTATAAAAAACAATCCTAGCGATTTTCTGTGCAGCCCGAGATGCATTCATTCTATTCGGTCCCGGTCGTCAGCCACCCTAAGTTGGCTGGTTGCGCCTCGTCCAGAAAAACCGGTTCCTTATTTCCACAACAAAGCAATGAAAATCCATCTAGACAATGTATCCTCCGCTGTTTCTCGGCAATAAAAACTACAGAATAGATGCCGTCGTCGCCAGAAATATATTTATCGTCTCGGCAACGTTATTCCGGAATTTATACTGCAGTCTCAAACCAAGCTCAAACTATAAGCAACGTATATGGAATACAAAAAGTAGCTGCACCCAGGCGTGAAAAGAGTTAAACATGACGCTGTTTCCTGAAGACAGCCAACCATGGACATGTGTTTAATAATAATTTATTCGTGTTTGTACATAAAAGTGCTTACACAAGTCTAGAAAAGTCGCAGCATTTGAACAATAAAATGTAATACAACAATAACACATACAGTCGAAGCGTTCGCTCTTACTCAAGGGCTGACCCAGCTAGTGACGAGCCCTACTTTTTTCCCCCGCGTCTCGTCACACGCCAGTAGCCTGCTGGATCTCTTTCTGACCACGCATCCTGCCCCTTACAGCACTGCTGTCCTGTCCCCCCTTGGTAACTCAGATCACGGTGTTGTGGAGGTTAGGTTTCGGTCAGAAGCCGCTGTGGCAGCAGAAACTCGCACAGGCCGCAAAACTTGGCATTACGGACATGCCGGGCTCAGAGACTTCTTCTCTAGCTTTCCTTGGAGAGATGTCTGTTTCACTGATGCGGATGCGTCGACTGTCTGTTCTTCAATAACCGAAATTATCCACGTCGGAATGGAGGAATACATCCCTCACACAGTGAAAGTTCCTAAACCAGGGTCCAACGGCTGGTTCAACAAATCGTGTGACACTGCTCGCCAGCAGAAGATCAAGGCCCACAGAACCTACTTACAAAACCCCACTGTAGAGAACAGTCGAGTCCAGAAACAAATATAACGAAGCGGTTCGCAATGCCAAAAACCAGCATGATATAAAAGTTAGGCACAGGGTAATGTCGCAGCGCAATGGCAGTCGGTCTTTCTGGACGCTGGCCAAGCAGATTGAAAAGAACTTCTCACACAGTAGCCTTCCACCACTTACGTGTCAGGATGGAACTATTGTATTCGACTCAAAGGCCAAGGCAGAAGTGCTAGCTAAGATCTTTGCTGCCAACTCCACCATGGACGTCCCCACCAACGCCCAAGTGCCGTCAATTCAAAGGGTTCCCCACACTATGCGGGAGGTAACATTCAGGCATAAGACCGTAAGACGAGTGCTCTTGTCGCTCGACATCAACAAAGCTTCTGGTCCGGACTTGATTCCTGCCATTGTACTGAAGAGATGTGCAGCGGAGCTTGCTCCAGTTCTTTCGCGTCTCTTCCAGATATCTTATGAATCTGGCTCCTTCCCAGAAAACTGGAAATTTGCTCATGTACAGCCCATCAAAAAAAAAGGATCTAAAACCGACCCTTACAACTACAGGCCTGTAGCTCTGCTTTCTGTTATAAGTAAAGTGATGGAGAGGTGCATAAATCGCGCGCTTCTGGACTACCTCGAACGTCACAGCTTGATTAGCGACAGGCAGTTCGGTTTCCGGCACCAACGATCCACAGGGGACCTCCTAGCTTACGTCACGCAACTGTGGAGTGAACTCATCCAGTCTAATGGTGAGGCTCATGTCGTTGCTCTTGACATCACGAAAGCGTTCGATCAGCTGTGGCACGCTGCCCTCTTAAGCAAACTTCCATCCTACGGCCTCCCAGAAAAGCTTTGCAGATGGGTGGCTGACTTTATCTCTGGCCGCAAGATATCCGTCGTAATTGACGGATTCTCCTCTTCATCCCACAACGTCAACGCGGGTGTTCCCCAGGGATCGGTCTTGGCTCCAACACTGTTTCTCTTACATATCAACGACCTCCTTTCCTGCACGATCAACCCAATCCACAGCTTCGCTGATGACAGCACTCTACATGCAGGAATTCAGAGTGACAAGCCGATCTCTGCCGCTGAGCTGGAAAAAAGAAGACTAGCGACGACTTCTTCTCTGACAAGAGACCTGGAGGCTATCACTGCTTGGGGACGCAACAATCTTGTACAGTTCAATGCTTCCAAAACACAGTACTGTACTTTGACGAACAAAAAGCGTCCTAGCGCTCATACAGTTTCGATGGACGGTCGAGTTCTACCAAAGAGTCATTCATTTCGGCTGGTCGGAGTCCAGATCACCGAGGACCTGATCTGGCACGAACACATCTCTTCAATAGCTGCAGCTGCTGGGAAAAAGCTAGGCTATTTGTTTAGGGCTAAGAAGTACTTTTCTCCGCATGACCTTCTCACTCTATACAAGGCCCAGATAAGGCCTAGCCTCGAGTATTGCTCACACATTTGGGGTGCTGCCGCCCCGACTACATTGTCCATGCTCGATGCTGTCCAGAGGAGGGCGGTCCGACTGATCGATGACTCTTCCCTAACAGACAGTCTCGGGACTCTTTCGCACCGGCAGGCCGTCGGCGATCTAGCTCTTTTCTATCGCTACACCAACGGGCTTTGCTCCTCAGAGCTCTCTTCCATGATGCCGCCGCGCGATGTGCCTGCCAGACAGACCCGCCTGACTTCGGCGTCCCATCCTAACCGTGTCAAACTTCGTACATCCAGAACTGGCCGATACGACCGCTCCTTTGTCCCGAGGGTGTCTAGATTGTGGAACAATCTACGGGAGGAAGCTTTTCCCAGTTCTACTAACCTTAGGCAGTTCAAAAATCGTATTAACAAAATTTCTTTGGGATCGTCATAGCAGCGCCGCGGTGTTCCGGCATTTAGGCTTCTGCCTGCGCGGCTGTTTCGATATAAAAAAAAACACAATAGCATAAACAAACACAAAGTAAAAAACAAATAGTCAACAATGTTATGGAACAAAGTCGGTAAAATCATTATTTAAAAACCCGTCTATGCAGTAGTTGGAAACGCCGATGTCAAATATGTATTTGTTACGACTAGAGTTTATCTAAAATGTTTTTGAGAAAATAAATTGTTTTAGAAGTAAATAGTTTCGTCATGTTTAGTTTATAAAGGCATATTTTGGTACAAATCTTGAAGTGGGCCAACTGAACTGGGAAGTGGCTCGTATAATCAATTTTCCCCTTGTTCAACATCAAGTATCCATCATAGAATGTTCAAAAACTTTTGATGGCAGTGTAGGCCACGTGATACTCTGCGGTACCTACCACCAAATGTCCAAACATTGTAGGTTTTCCCTCCGTGACCCAACCATTTGCAGTCTGTAAACTTTCCTCTAACGATCCTTAGTCTTTCTTGCCAAAAAGCGAGGAACGACAGACGAGAACGTTGCCTTTTTCTTTGCCAAGGAGGCGAGGGTTGGTTGCTACTCCCCATCGGGGTGAGTTTCCGATACATAAAGCTCATAAAACATGTAAACGGGAAAAGTTTTCTTTTGAGAATGAATTATGTGGTACAGGCTGGGATATCGAGGCGTACCAAGTAACATGTTTATAGCTTGAATTGTGGCAAGGACAAATGGTACAGCAGGTTCAACATCCCATACTATTGCTTCACTTATGGTAGTTTACCATTTAATATTAATATCAGTCTGACGAATATGAAACGTCTTCATGGTTTTTGGACTTGTTTTACCATTAATGCCTTTTGAACTTTAGACTGTTCCTTGGTAAAATCCAGCTTGTACTCAATTTCTTCACGAATTTATTCAAATGGTTTTCTTCAAGGTCATCCTGATTATTTTTGCGGTGTTTACATCAATGGAGAAATTCACGGATTATCTGACAGTAGGCAGTGCTGCCAACCACAGTACAAATTCTTGCTAGAAAAATGTTGAGATTTTATATGTATTGTGGTTTTGATTTTGGGGCGAATCTCATAAAAAAACTATACTGTTGAATAGTGTGGTTCTATCGAAGTTCCATGGCTGAGTTCAAAAGTTTTTGAATATAATGAAAGCGAAACAAGGTTGGCACCATAGAATGTGACGTTCATCTTGACTTTAGTCCGTTCTTTGGTAAAATCCAGCTTGTACTCAATTTCTTCACGAATTTATTCAAATGGTTTTCTTCAAGGTCATCCTGATTATTTTTGCGGTGTTTACATCAATGGACAAATTCACGGATTATCTGACAGTAGGCAGTGCTGCCAACCACAGTACAAATTCTTGCTAGAAAAATGTTGAGATTTTATATGTATTGTGGTTTTGATTTTGGGGCGAATCTCATGAAAAACTATACTGTTGAATAGTGTGGATCTATCAAAGTTCCATGGATGAGATCAAAAGTTTTTGAATATAATGGAAGGGAAACAAGGTTGGCACCATAGAATGTGAGGTTCATCTTGACAGAAATTAGAACAAGTTCTAATTTTGTGTGTGTGCGATACTGGGTCTTCCAAAATTTTGTAAAAGCAAACTGGCGGATATTCAACTTTGAAATTTCTATTTCATGGATCCCATAATTCATTTTTTTCAGTTACCGTAATCGGGATTTTTGTATTATTCAAAATGTTCTTGTTTTATTTTGTTCAGATGGACTTCTAAACATAAATAAAAACATTTTTAGTTCAACATTCCTTATTCATATTTTACCAAGTACCTAAGTGAAAATACTTCAATAACAAAACAACTATTACGGAGCATCTATCAGATTACACAGTATCCCAATCGAAGTCACCCCAGACCGTAAAGGGCCGAGTTTCTATTTATGTTCATCTTGAGAATCTAACCTGATGACGCATCACCCCTCCATTCATCCCAGATTTCGATTACTGCCTTAATAATAACATAACCCGAAATTACATCATAAGATTTAAACGACTGTGAAATTCTCAACAGTCTTCGCATTTCCGTCTGAGATACCGACATCTATACAGCTTGGACGTACAAGGTGTGTGTAGCTTAGTTTCTGAAATAATGAATCATTAAATTCTAAGGACGATGAATAATTGGTTAAACGCACATATAGCCCCATATTTCTAAGCTGGTATGCAGCATAACATCTTAGAATCGTTTATTATTTCCCATTGGGTTATGAATTATAGACCAGTTTCATTTTAAGTGCAATCTCAAAAATTTTGGAAAGAGCAATTGTGCTGTTTCTGGATCAGCATAATATACTAACGCCATGTCAACTAGGATTCAGAAAAAATAGATTATATAACTCACTGAACGAAGGGAAACATGTATGAGTTTATTTTTGGATTTAAGCAAAGCCTTTGACGTAATCGATCATGATATTCTGAAAGATAAACTTTGTGAATACAGTCTAAGAGGTAACATTAATGACTGAATAATGAATTACTTGGAAGGTAGAAATCGAATACTTGATATTGCTGGTGTTAGACTATGATTTACATTCATGAAGGGGTGGCGCAGGGGTCGATTTTGGGTCCGCTTTTATTTGTGTTGATCTGCCACTTATTGAAGGTATTGAAAATAACGCTATATACTAAGTGACATATAAATCCGAACACCCAGTTTAAATGGTTTTATTTTAATAAAATTTTGTATAAGTACTTAATGAAGCATAATAAGTAAATGATAAAAATTTCAAAATGATTGCACTGCTTTAAAGCCCTTTGACCTTTAATAATGTGTGGATGCACCCTGATGTGCTACGCATTCTCCAACGCGCCTAGGCATGCTTCTGATCAGGTGGTCAATGTCCTCCGGTGGTATCTCATTCCAGGCAACCACCAACTCCTCTCGAAATGCTTCTAGAGTCTGAGGAGGACGTTGCAAATTGAGCAATCTCCTACCCATCATATTCCACACGTGCTCAATTGGGGATAAGTCGGGAGATCTTGAGATGGGGTTCTAGAACTTCGTGGATATAACGCTGCGCGTTCATGTTACCTCTGATGAAGATTAAAGGTGACCTGGAACCATAAGCTATAGCACCCCAAACCATAACTCCAACAGTGTGATGAACATGTCTTCCAACAAAAAACTGTAGATTCCTCCTTTCACCACGTCGCCTTCTAACCCTGGCATGACCATCGTGCATGCCTAAACAAAATCGAGACTCGTCACTAAAGACAATACTGTTCCATTCCTGATCCCAGAGTGACCGTTGTCTGCACCACTCAAGGCGATTACGTCGGTGTTCTCGAGTTAAAGGGCCGGTATGAAAACAAGCCAAAACTTCTCATTCATCGGTAAACACTTCGCATGCCAATAGGTCTTCCGTGTTCTGCAAACCATTCATTTGCAATGGACCTGGTAGTGGAGAAACGGTCCCTTAAGGCCAATAATCTTAGGCGGCGATCTTCACGGTCTGTTGTTCTACGGCGGCGTCCAGTGCCCCTTGCTCTTTGCGTACGGCCTTCTCGAAGCCATGCCTGACAACACCTAACCACAGTGTCTACACTTCTTTGCACTCTAACTGCAATTGCCCGAAAAGAAAGTCCAGCTTCCCGAAGTCCCACTATACGGCCCCTATCAAACTCACTGAGTTGACGAAATCGTACAGGTCTCCGTACTCTAGGCATCGGAACCGATCGTAAAGGATGTCAAGAACCAAAATCCGCCAACGTTGATTCTTTACTGCGGCTGAAATATTCATTTTTAGAGCGTTAGTGAATTAAAAAAAAGCAGTATAAAAACCAGAATGTCCAACTGATAAGGCTGAAAATTTTTTCACTTGTTACTTACAGTGAGATAAATATATTTACCAACTTTTATTAAAGTAAAACCATTTAAACTGGGTGTTCGGATTTATATGTCACTTAGTATATATGCCGATGATACTTACATAAGTTGTAACCAACAACAGACCAGTGTATAGCAGAAATGAAGGCTATGATACAGAATTTTACTACCCGGTTTGCTAGTAATAAGCATCACAGATCGATCTCATTTTTTGCGAATAAATGGGAAATTTATCAAGCAATCATATTTTATGAAATTCTTCTATATCAATGATGATACTCTGAGTTTCGAACAATATATTAATGAATTGTACAATAAGTTGTCTTTAGCTTGTTTCGTCTGAGATTTGTTTGTAATAAGCCTACTACTACGCTCAGTTCTATCCAAAAATAAAGCATGGCATCTCATTTTGAGGTTCGTATCAATTTTTATCAAGAGTGTTTATATTGCAAACAAGAGGAATTAGTAACATGTTTGGTTTATCTTCTGAAGAATTCTGCACGTCTTGGTTTAAATAGGAAAAAATCCTTGCTCAACCATCAATTTATATGTCTGAACCGATAATGGATGCAAAACAAAATTTAAGTGTGTCACAAATGCTGATTTACACAGTTATGAGACTAGAAACAGAGATACCTTAGTTTTGCCCAATCACAATCTGTCACTTTTTGAAAAATCTCCAAAATATATGGCCACCAAGTTAGATGCAAGCTTAGAGAGCATAATATATATATATATATATATATATATGAAAAATTAAAGCTTCCGCCTTTTGTTGGGTACTTCGACAAAATTTAAGCAAAGAGGACTCTTTATACTTTTTTAATTCTCTCTAGCTTTCAATGGACTTTGCCATCATCATCAGGAGCTGCAATTACAATGATAACAGTAGCAACAAAAGGGTAAAATGAATTTAAATTGACTCAACTTACAACTGCCTCTGGTCGGTTTAACAATTTATTACATAACATTCTGAAAATCACATCATCTGAAGTGATTTGGCAACGTTTTGGCACACGCCCACAATTCGTTCCATCTTTTAACACAGACATTGACAACCTTCGGCCTTCTGTCAAAGGTTCATCTCACTCATTATTCCATGACCACCATTTTGTGCAATCATCAAGTGGCTTCACGACGTAATGCTCTAATGTTTTTTAAATAATTTTTAATCTCTCTTTAACTTGTCTTGTCATATTTTATATAATTTTGACCATTGTACCATGTATCCAGCTCTCACCATGTTACTGGACGTTTCCCTCATCCTATACGTAAACAACAATTAGCAACATCCTCACATACTACTGTAAGTTGAGTCAATTTAAATTCATTTTACACTTTTGTTGCTACTGTTATCATTGTAATTGCAGCTCCTGATGATGATGGCAAAGTCCATTGAAAGCTAGAGAGAATTAAAAAAAGTATAAAGAGTCCTCTTTGCTTAAATTTTGTCGAAGTACCCAACAAAAGGCGAAAGCTTTATTTTTTCACCTATATATATATATATATAGAAAAGTTCAAAAGAGTATATGTATTTTTATAATATAAGGAATTATTGGATATACTATATTTTCATTTGTCTGTATATGTGATACTGATTTTAAGCTGTTTATACATGTGCTACCTATTTCTGAATCTGTCTGAATATGCTTTAGATTAGTATGTACTTGCAACATCTCTTCTGGCCCACTGGAATAAATCTTATTATTATTAGTATCATTATTCGTAACCACTTAAAATAACTTCGACAATCTGTTTGTCTGCCAGTCTGTCGGTTAGTTCGTCTGTCTGATGGAACTTTGTAACTGCGTGATCTCAGAAATGGCTGTAACGATCTTGATAACAATTGAAAGAAGATTGCTGGGGGATCACATACAAACAACAAATATAACTCCACATCTTAATATCGAGGATTTTTTCAGAATCTAACTTTTTTCAAAATTTTCGTATTTTCATTTTTTTCAGAATTTCAAAATTCAAATTTTCAAATTCGAATTTTTCTTTGTATTGTCATCGGACTTCCTGAAATTGGTGAAAATTAGATACCAAGGTATACTTACAGGTCAAGCTAATGAAAGCGTGTTAGATAATAAGTCCTTCAACTGTATCATTGTTTCGTAAATCCGCTTATTTTTATTTTGTTATTGGTATAGACTTCAGAACATTGGCCATCCGGTATATACAGGGTGGCGCATCGAAAACGAAACAGACGCATTTACTGGCAGCTCAGATTTTTTATTTGAAAAACGCTCAGATCCGTCGATTTTGTTTTCGAGGGGGACACAAGTTTGGCAAAAAATCACGTTAACATGTGCTTCCCCCTGGGCGGGGGTGACACCAACCCTACAATCTTAAATGGAAAGGGGGTCGAGTGATACTTTATTTTAAAGGTCTTTCAATTCCCTGTATAATGATATACAATTAATGTATTCAGTTCAGTAGTTTTGAAGATTTTTTGATTTAAAGCTTAAATAAAACTGATACATCATCATTAGTGGAGATCAATACATTTGGCAGCAAAGTAATTTAAAAATGAAGAATGAGCGTAGCGAAGAAAAGCTTTTACTTATTAAGTAAATTCTTTTAGTCAAATTTCTTCTGAAAGTAGTACAAACTAATATGATGTACCTATTAAAGTCTACTTTAAGCTTTAAATCAAATTTTCAAAACTACTGAATTGAAGCTCATGTATTTTATATCATTATAAAGGGAATTGAAAGACCTTTAAAATGAGGTATCACTCGACCCCCCTTTCCATTTAACATTTTAGGGTTGGTGTCACCCCCGCCCAGCGTGCTGCACGTGTTAACGTGATTTTTTGCCAAACTTGTGTCCACCTCGAAAACAAAATCGACGTGTCTGAGCGTTTTTCCAAAAAAAAAACTGAGCTGCCTCTTTTGTTTTCGATGCGCCACCCTGTATATTTCCCTGCTAACGGTTATTAACAGATGAATCATAACAAGCGGCAGTAGCGCGAAGGGTTGCTTAAAGGGGGCCATAATCAGCCCTAAAAGGAACGTTAAGATGAAGGGCAACGGAGTCCCTCCGCAATCGTGAAATGGCGAAGAAGGGTAGCAGCAGCCTCAGTTCTCTCGGTTGTATTATATTATCTGCAGTGGGGTAGATAAGATTCTACCGGATATGAGCAGCTATACAGAAGTCGACCGAATGTATATAGGCTCCTTGTCTGATATCGACCAAGGTCTCAAGGAGGAAGCAGTGTTTTATAAACAGCAATAGAATAGAAATCCCTATTTGTATACAAAACGTACAATACAATAAATTTGTCTCAACAACTTTTACAAACAGCTAGAAGCGGTATCAATTTTCACGTAATTCGCTTTGATTAGGCAATTCCAGATCAGCCTTTCAAAATGAAAATAAAATGCTTCTGGATCAACAAAGCACACTGCAACTTTAATGAGTTCTTTAACAGTACTTTTCAGGATTCCACTAGATCTTTTTAATTTGTTTTTGTGCTTGTAAACGTGTTCAGTAGCTCACAGGGCTCCGATCTGTGAACACCTATTGAAGATGCCAACGACTCGTGTTGGCGAAACGTCAAATAAAAATATTTTGCCTAACAACCCAAAAACTAACCAAATAACATTGGATGATGGCCGCGAAAGCCTTTCGCATTTCAAATTGATGTACATATATTGGTATCTTTTTGTCAGAAAAGTTTTTATAAGTTGCACAGCGGGACAGCTGAAGCCAAAGTATTTTAATTTAGTGCAAAGTATATCATGGACAAAAACTGTCCATCGTACAAATATTATCAGGAACAACAAAACTTAAGGATACTTTTTCAAAATTCAAGTTCATCTTTTACTACTCCTATCTCTAAAGAGGACCTAAAAATGTCAGTAAATAAATACATTAATGTTTTCCAAATTCCAAGTATTGCAACAAATATAGCACAAAACGTCGATGAACTTAATTTATGTACACAAAATTCTGATGCAAAATTTCGAATTTTTAATATGAACATAAGGAGTATAAAACACAACATTGATTACTTAAAAATACTACTCGACCAAATATGGTACAATTTTGATCTAATAGTTTTAACTGAAACGTGGCAAGTGGTTGATATTTCTTGCTTCAATCAGCAGGGATATGACACGCTGTATAACTTTGGCACTTATAACCAAAACGATGGGGTGATAGTTTTTGTAAGAAATAAACTGCAATATAATCATGATACATTCACTTTCACCGATGGAATCAAAATTTTAAACATAATGATCCAAATTAACCATAACAAAATTGAGGTATCTGCAATTTATCGTCCGCCATGTTCAGAACCCCACGAGTTTTTAAAGAATATCGATTTTTTTTTTCAAAATCAAAATAAAGTTCATTTAAAGCAACATATTTTCTTGGGAGATGTCAATATAAATATTTTGGACGATGATCTCATCACAAATGAATACACGAATATTCTATCAAGTAACGGATTTCTGTCCTATATAAACCTACCTACAAGGTCCATAAGTGGCACATGTATAGATCACTGCTTTGTGAAAGACCTATCCAACAAAATGTATACCAATAATCCTAGAAAGCGATATTACTGACCACTTCTCCACTATTTTACTGATATCTTCAAATGAAAAACATTCTAACATCCCTACCGTTAATAACAACCAAGAAAATTACAAATTTTTTGTCGACAATTCAAAACTAATATCAAATGTCAAACAAGAATCCTGGGAACAATTATACTCTATAAATAATATAGACAAAGCAACGGGACTGTTCATAGAGAAAATAAAAAAACTAATAGATATTAGTACCAATAAAGTAATAATTAGTCACAAAGAGAAAAGCAGAAATGCCTGGATTACCAAAGGATTAATAACATCGGCAATAGAAAAAGAAAGACTATATAATGTAATGAAACTAACGCCAACTACAGAGAATACCGACTGCTACAACCAATATAAAAATAAATTTATAGAGCTTGTAAGGCAAACCAAACGAAAACATTACCTAAATAAATTGAATAATAACTTAAATGATCCTAAGCGGCTTTGGACAACTATTGATGAGATTACTGGGAAAACAAAAGTTAAAGAGTGTGTCACTGAGTTAAATACAACAGCGGGGACAGTATTAAAAAATACTCAACAGATATGCGATGAATTTGTACAATTCTTTACTGACATAGGCGAAAATTTAGCAAGTAATATACAAGCAAATGTACAAAATACTCAGCCTCCAAAAAGAACTTTGAACTCATTTATTTTGGATAAAGTCGAACAATGTGAAGTATACACCACTGTTATGTCCTTAAAAAATCGAGTCCTGGGTTCGATGGTATTAAAAGCGAGCATTTGAAAATTATAGCCGAGGACATAACAGAACCACTCACTTACCTAATCAACAAATGCTTTGAATCTGGCATATATCCCTCAATTTTAAAAAAAGGTAATATAATACCGATACATAAATCAGGAACAAAAACAGATGTTAACAACTATAGACCAATATCAATAATATCCAGTGTAGCAAAGGTTTTTGAAAAAGTTTTATCTACTAGAATGATTCGATACCTCACAAAATTCAAAATTTTAAGTGAAAATCAATATGGATTTACAGAAGGGAAGGCTACATCGGACGCAATATCTAAAATTGTAAATCAAAGACATCAGAATATTGATAACAGAATCCCTTCAATCTGCATTTTTGTTGATTTAAAGAAAGCTTTCGACACAGTTAATCACAAATTATTATTAGAAGCATTGGAGAGAATTGGTTTCAGAGGAAACGCGTACTCACTGATCGAAAGTTATTTGTCAAATCGCCCACAATCTGTGCAGATATCAGGATCATTTAGTAAAGAAATGTATATTAAGTGTGGTGTCTCACAAGGAACTGTCTTAGGTCCGCTGTTATTCAATATATATTTAAATGATATTTTCCAAATTAATTGTGTTGGCAAAATAACTAGTTTTGCAGACGATACTGCAATATTATATGAAGGCACTGACTGGTCTGATCTGAAAAATGTAATTGAAAATGATTTTATCAAAATTATTCGGTGGTTTAACAGTAGAAAAGCATTAACTACTCTAAAACACATTTTTTACCATTTGGATCTTATGCTAGACATCTGCCAAATTACACAAATTTCTCCTTCAACATTAATTATCAAAAAATGCAAATTAATAGAGTGCCCAACATAAAATACCTTGGAGTGGTCTTGGATCCTCACTTACGATGGGACATCCATGTCAATTATATTTTAAAGAAAGTTAGATTTGTATCCTACAAAATTAAATACCTTGGGAATATATTGACAGAAAAATATCTTCGAACATTATACGATGCACTGATTGAGCCTCATCTCACATATGGTATATTAGCATGGGGAGCTGCATGTTCCTCACATATCTATAATTTAGATGTTTTTCAAAAAAGTATTCTAAAAATGATATTTAAAAAACCGAAACTTTGTCCCACTGAAAAATTATACGCAGATGTTCGAATGTATGATATAAGACAGCTTTATTTCTTACACAGTATCACTCACTACCATAAATTTGTAAACACCGACCAAAAAATTAAACATAGTCATTATACCAGGTACAAAATTCGTGGCACAGTAGTTCCTCAACCGCATAAATCTATAATGCAGCGATCATATCTCTATTTAGCGCCTAAATTTTATGAAATTATACCTAAAGACTTAAAAGATTTACGTTTCGGAAATTGTTTCAAAAGAAATTTAAAAAAGTGGCTACATTCTATATCTAGGACTGAAATTCATAAACTCATAAATACGAACATCAACTAAATACATAATCTACTGTAGCTAATTTTTGTCATTTGCATTCTACAGTTTCAACTTAAATTATTGGTCCATGTACAGGCGATGCCTTCTGTTGGGCCTGTTTTGATTTTATATTTATTTAATCATATTGTTTGTTATCTTTGTACATTGAGTGAATAAATATTATTATTATTATTATTATCGAAAGCCTCGCTGTAATCAAGTAATATTAAACAAACAATTTTGCTGTTGTCGACTGAAAACATTAAATCATCGACTAGGCAAGCTAAAGCTGTTGTAGTATCATAAGATTTGCGGAAGCCGGATTGAATCTGTGGTAAAATAGATTGATTTGAAGTATATTCAGAAATTTGTTCTTCCATTGTCTTTTCTAGGACTTTTGATGATATTGGTAAAATACTGATTGAACTTAAGTTAGAGAATTGATTCGGATTAGATATTTTAGGTATAGGTATTACTTTAGATATTTTCCACATATCCGGAAATATACACGATGTGAGACAGCAATTCATTATAAATGTGATATGATTAGTAAGGGGTTCTCTAATAACAGTAGCATTTTCCGTGATATAGTGTCATGACCAGCTGCCTCTGTTCTGATAGCTTTGATACACGTAGATATTTCATCTGTAGTTACTGACCGAAATTCAAGGGTTTCATCAGGGTTATTAAAAGGCCCAATTTTATATTCATGTAATAAATTCACCTGAAATTGAGTTCTGTCTACTTTAGGGAGGTTCGTTGATTTCATGGGGCTTATTCAAATATTGCGGAATAGCGTTATTAATTTTATTATGACTCATGTTTGACGTAATCGTTGCAAGGTCAATTTGGTATCCTTTTGCCTAAGCAAATAATCTTTTTTTCGCGATGCGCAGCATAGTGAGAGTAAAAGCCCACAAGAATTATAAATTGATTACAATTTGATGCTATATAGGTTCAAAAACGCCTTATTTTCTATCTCAAGGTCGGCCAAAGATATTTCAAGATATTATACATTGCTTCCCAAAGTGGTCTATATCGACCCCGAGGTGTCTATGACAACCTGCAAGGGGTCTACGTCAGCGAAAAAAAAATTGGGGGTCCATGAAATGAATATGGGGGTCCACAATAGTCGATCTCAACACATACACTGACAGTACCTATTTACTTACATCATACTATCTTATAATATAAAAACATATACATTATTTATAAAAGTACCTGTGAAGTAAAAAATTTATTATACATGTTTATAAAATTGTGTAAGTTGTAGGATGTTGGTATTCGCTTTGTGGTCGCAATACATTTTGAACTTGTGAAAACCTGAGAGTCGCAGTCTCAGAGCTTCGCTACCTTGCACTGACTTGTTCAATTCGTCACTCTATAAATACGAATGTGGGACAAATACGTTTATTCGTTTCCTGAATCTTGAAAAAGAAAGTGCTAAGAAAATATTTTAAATCATATAAACAGATAGTATATCACACAAATTATAGTGAGTCAGTGTTATTTTGTTTGAGAGTGCTGGAGAAAAGTAAGTACATTATTTTTTATTAAATTTTAGTTTTGTACTCGTAGTTAGCAAAGATAGATAAATTACGCCAATCATGACTTTAGTTATTAGTAGTTAAATATTCAATCATGCAAAATTACACGAGTACTCCTCAATAGTTTCTTTTTGAAAGTTTTAGCAATCGGTAATATAATTACAGTGCAATATACGTAATTCGAGCTAATTGTTGCAAGAAGATGTTCGAATTATGGAATGTTTTCGGAAAAATCAAAAAATGTTTTTAATATACAGCTGCTCGATTTTCTGTCTTATTTAAATAATTTAATTTTGCCCACAGATGACTGATGCCATGTCCGAATCTAAAAAGAAATGTAGACAGTACAGTGTTGATTATTTGAAATTTGGCTTCATTCCATCATTGCCGGACAAACAATCGCCTATGTGCCTTTTATGCAACAAAGTTTTGGGCAATGACGCTATGAAACCATCTAAACTGCAAGATCAACTGAGAAGATGCCACCCTGATAAAACAGAGAAAGATTTGAAATACTTTCAAACACTCAAAGATAAATTTCAGAAGAGACCTACACTGGACAGAATGTTCGCTTCGACGTCTCAAAGAAATGATGATGGTTTGCGGGTGTCTTACAGTATCTCGTTACTTATGGCAAAATCCGGAAAACCGCATACTATCGGAGAGAAGTTAATTTTGCCAGCCGTTGAAGAGGTTTTAAAAACTGTTCTACACAAACCTGCATCTGATATCATTAAAAGAATTCCCTTAAGCAACAATACTGTTGAAAGATGTATTGATGAAATGAGTTCTGAGACTGAAAGCTTCTTATGTAATTATTTGCAAACGACCCATTTCTCTATACAACTGGACGAGTCAAGTTTACCTGATAATGCAGCATTATTATTGGCATATGTTCGTTTTACTATGAATCAAGAAATCTACGAAGAACTGCTCTTCGCAAGAACTTTGATAACCGACACTAAAGGTGAATCAATATTTCATGTTTTAAAGGATTACTTCATTGAAAAAGCAATTCCTTTATCAAATATAATATCAGTAGCTACAGATGGAGCACCTGCCATGGTTGGACGTTATCGTGGATTTATAAGCTATTTAAAACAAAATGAGTCGGGGGTGTTAGCAATTCATTGCGTCATCCATCGACAACATTTAGTTGCTAAAAATTTGAGTGTTAGATTGCATGAATCACTTCATTTAGTCATTGATGCAGTAAACCGAATCCGAAGCAACACTTTCATCAATTACTTCTTCACACTGAAGTTCGCTGGCTGTCGAAAGGCTTATGTTTGACAAGATTTTTTGCACTTTTTGAGACTATTTTAGAATTTCTGGATACTAAAGATAAAATTTTAAAAGTAAATTTAATGAAGAGGAAAACAGACATCGCCTATTTAACAGATCTGTTTACAAAATTTAATATGGTTAATTTGCAATTACAAGGCGACAGTTTAAAGTTGATTAAAACAAAGTCCATCTTATCAGCGTTTCTTGCCAGAGTTAAACTAATGAAGCAAAATATTGAACAAGGCGAATTTTCTCAGTTCCCCAATTTGTTTCAACATTTAAATGCCCTCTATTCAGATTTTGAATCTAGGTTTGAGGATATTTTGACTATGGTAATACCACCGTGGATAATTAATCCATATGGTGACATATAAGAAACTAATGTTATAATACAAGAGGGACTGACTGAACTAAGTACAAACGAAGTACTTAAGGTTCAGTTTAAAAACGGATATCAGCAATTCTGGCTGCAAAACAACATACCCGTTACTTATCCCGTATTATGGAATATAGCGAGGAAATTTTTAATTTCCTTTCCATCGTCATACCTAGAGGAAAGGGGGTTCAGCGCTGTTACCAATCTCCTAACGAAAAAAAGAAACAGACTGGACATCCTTAGCCGAGGAGATTTAAGATTAACCCTTACAAAATTGACGCCAAATGTTGATAATTTATTATTAAAGCATCAGGTTCTTCCTTCTCACTAAAAATATTGACTTATTGCTTATGTAATTTTTATTTATAGTTTATTTTATGTTTATTGGTGTCTGACCAATAAATGCCCGCATTGGGAATAAGTGCCCGCATTGATTTTTTTAAAGAACCCCCCTTTATAGAAAATATTTTTTTAAAAAAATTATTCTGAAAATTCAAGGATAGGTACACACTGAAATTCGTTAATTTTTTGCCTATTTTTAGATAACTTAAACGTATAAGAAGCTGAATTTAATCAAACTAACAGTGAAATTATTGTAGAACATACGTTTATGTTATTATTAATAAACGAACTCGCTTATTGTACTATTTTGAGTAAAAAACTTTTTTTTTATTATTTTTCGCATTTTTTAATTTTATCCCTCTTATTTTTTTTTTCAATGCGGGCACTTATTCCCAATGCGGGCACTTATTGGTCAGACACCTATTTATTTAATGTTACGTATATTTTACATAACAGATACAAAATTTTATTTTGAGTAGTTTTAATTTAAATTCAATTAATAAATGTATAAATTAACATGTGTTTTTACTTTAAGTTTTTAACACTAAACTTCACTACAGTTAGAAATTTACAGGAAATCAATATCAGGTAAGTCTACCCAACACGGAAAAACATGGCAAGGGGTCTACGACACAAAAAAGTTTGGGGCACTCTGTATAACAGCCGATTTCGATGCCCCAAATGACCTAAGTTTCATTGGATTGTCAGAGCGGGAGGCGACAATGGTAATTCTACCCTTCAAAAACCTATATGTTGAGTTTTAACATCAGAAAGTTTCCAAAGAAAAACTCGATTGTTAGATAGGTGACTCGGGCTCGGGTTTACGAATCATGTGTCAACAACCTATGAGGCCTCAAGTTCAGCCCAAGCTTACGTAATGTTTTTTCGACGAGTACGCTTCAAAATCACTAACGACTTGCGAAACATTCACATGGAATGAACATTTACGTACTTTCTAATTTGTGAACAACCAACAGGTCATCACATAGCGTGATGAGATTAAGTGAATATTGAATACATTTCAAGTAAAAACACAACGAAAAATTCATGTAATGCAAAAAGCGACAGGATATATCAAAACTAATTCTTATGAAAGATTATATTAATTTAACAGTATTTAGTCATTTTAATGTTTGTTTGTAATGTATGAATATTCTAGAATATGATAGATCATCAAGCAGCGTAATGTACAAGATTATTATACTCATTGTTTTTAAGGGCACAGGGATTCATCCTTCTGTGGGATCTTTGAGCTTATTTGTGTAAATTAGCTTATTATTATATATTGCATTGTTCCTTCAAAAGAATACCAACAAATATGTGACATAAAGAGAATCAACACAGAAACTAACAGATCTAAAATCTTTTATGACGTATTATAATTTTTAGTAAAATATTTGTACTTACCATATTTGTCGTACTCTCCCCCACTCCACTTCATTTTTGAGATCAATACCCGATCATATCCAACAAGTTTCCTATATTTTCACAGCGTCTTCCAGCATTAGATATATGTAAGTTATAAACTCCACACCGAGAGGTCGCTGCGTGTCCGAAAACGTGAATTCTACTCCTAAAACAAAAATAAAAAGTAAAATCATCTGATGCTTCAGAGATATGTAAAAACGAGATTACGAACTTAGAGCGATTCTTTTTTAGAGCAATCCTACCCAAATTTTTTTAGTATATCCTCAAATGATTAGAAACTTGACTTTTACGAAAAGCACTGAAAAAACCTTCACAAACATTTTTATGACTTTTAAGGATGGAAAACGTAACATGTGATACTCAATGCTCTTATGAGTAACTATGAAATTAATTTTACGTTTTCGATCTGTACTTTGATTCCCTCTTGGTGGTCGAAACGTAGATAAAAAGTAATTTCAAAATACGTGGTTTTATGTGGCCAGGTAAGAATAAATGATGATGAAAAATCTCAAAGGTGAAATTTTTGTGTACCTAACAAGTAAAAACTTAGCTTACATGGCGAATTCCAAAAAATCGGTGCACAATCTTTTCACCGCACAATCTAAGCAGATACTGAACCCGGTGAGATGAAACAACCCCAGTATATTTTTTCATCTGCCCTTAAAACAAGTTTGGCCGTTATTAAATCATATTGAAATGAAAACGCGGAATAACAAAAGTGGACACTGGTCAGAGAACTGGTCCAGCGAGTGCTAGATGCAGCTTCCCGAATTTATTTGGGAAACATCTGCCTGACGCTTAAGTCTTCCACGGCCAGCTGAGAAACTGGTTTTCCCAACGGATTTTTTCGGGAGCGCGGTTTGGTCACGTACTTGCATCCCTGCGGGTGGTATTTTTTGTCGCCAATCAGTCTAGAAGGCGAGTCCTAAATGTCGGGCCACCGTTACTGTTACAGGTGCGGGCCGCAATATACAGGGTGATGATTTTTTCAGTGAGGTGTCTAAAAAAATAATTACACAAATCTTAGCAAACGATCTGCTTCTTACTTGGAAAATATTTTCTACAGGGTGACTCATAGCTCCATGATGACTCATAAATACGTTTTTTTTTAAAAAGAAAGACCCACATTGTATAACAGATAATATACTGTAGGGATGTTCGAATTGTTGAGATATTGATCAATCTACGGAAAAAACTGCTATCTTTAACAACCTGCATCTTCGCAACTGTTATAGCTACAGTACTAAATTTATCGTCAAAAAATTGTATGATCCTATATTTATTTCCCATCTACTTACTTATTCATTTTTTCCGAAAGAAGGCAGAATGAACAATTTCTCAAAATTTTCACATCATTTGATTGACTCTCCTTTTCACAA
Source organism: Acanthoscelides obtectus (assembly GCA_963669975.1). Taxonomy (NCBI): domain Eukaryota; kingdom Metazoa; phylum Arthropoda; class Insecta; order Coleoptera; family Chrysomelidae; genus Acanthoscelides; species Acanthoscelides obtectus. Next base: position 5,606,923 of record CAVLJG010000004.1, on the reverse strand, counting down.
GCTTTTTTTGAAATCAGGTTTTGGGGCTTTGTACGACTGGTTTTTGAGTTACCCATTTTGTAAATCAGATAACATCAAGGTAAATAAGCAAATGAAAAATATTACATTTCAAAATAAACATTTGCATTTGTAGTTTCTATTCTAAATATCGCAATTTTGGCATTTTTTCCAAAATTCATCTAATACTCATTATTCTCGAATATATATTTTTATGAGAGCATGGTCGCAACACTTTCTACCTCAAATCTAGATTCAAACAGTCCAAGACACAAAACATGCATAAGAATTAAAGTGTGGATTTCTACGTTCACATTTTTGAGACTCTTGTCAGTTTTGAGAAGGATCTTTGTAGCACTTGAAAATTGAGAGTGGTATGTTTTCAGGGGCAGGGAACTGTGCATGTCGCATCCTTGGTATCAGATTCATTATTCAGAAAGTTGTGACCCCGGTTGTATTACCTATCCGTTATAAACATTACCACACATATTTAGTACAATATGTACGTCTGTGACTTCAGCAACGTCCGCTACCCGGCAACACGCGACATCCTTTACCTGCCGAGGGTCCGATCTGAATTCCGCATTTCCATGGCCGGTTTATAGTAAACATACCAGAACTCACGACTGTTGATTCAAGGTGCACAATGAAGGACTTTTTTAATCAACAATATTGTTTCTCACTGATACTTAGTTTACTCTACGGTCTTATGTCCAAAGGTGATAAATCTGGCGATCTTGGGGGCCATTCGATGGCACCCCTTCTACCAATCCATCGATCTGGAAACGTCTGATCTAAGGATTGTCGAACACGTAATGCGTAATGTGGTGGGGCACCATCCTGTTGGAACATCAACGTATTCGCAATGTACCGCCGATCATTCTGATTTTCAATTATGGCTGTTAATGCAGGATCTATGGCGTCTTCCAGTAATTAATAATAATAATAATAATCCGGCTTTATTTATACAAAGGATAAAAAGGCGAAGTGTAGCTAAAAAGCGTTTTTCAACTTAACCCAACAAATATTTATGTATATTTTCTAATCCCAATGAAAACAAGAGTTAAAAAACACCTGTAACGAGTCCTTATTCATGGCCATGGTCCACTTACTGGCCAATGAAATCAGAGATAAAATTCTTCAATCTTTTTTTGAAATGCTTTATAGAGTAGTGAGTGAACTCGGTAGGCAACGCGTTGTATAGCTTGATAGCAGTATACAGGGTTATCCAAATTAAGTGTCCACCATTAGTAACTTTGTTATTAGTGAAAATACAAAGTTGTTTGAATTAGCAAACTAGTAGCATTTTTAACGCTGGTAAAAATGAGAAATAAAAAAAAAACAATTGAGAGTCGTTATTTTGATTTTTTTCAGTAAAATAACATTTTTTTAAATGAAAACCCCTGTATATTATATTTTTTTCTGTTAAAGCATCAAATTTTAAACAAAAAAGCTTACAATAACTTTTCTCCTAGGTTACAAATTGTTGAAGTTATGGCCTCCAATCTGAAACAATTAAATTGTATCGACAAATTTTATTTTCAACATCAACTTATAATCTTACAAAATACAATAACAATTTTTTTTAAAGAAGATGCTCGAAAACACCACCTTGTTCTTCAATACATTTTTGGGCACGTTTTTCAACTGCTCGAACTGTCTTAAGTACGGTCCTACCATCTATCTGGGTTATCTTTTCCCTAACTGCAGTCTTTAACGCGTCAAGGTTATCGTACCTTCGCTTGTAAATTTGGTTCTTTAAGTAACCCCACAAGAAGTAATCAAGTGGGTTTAGATCTGGTGATCTGGGAGGCCACTGTATTGGGCCATTTGTTCCTATCCACTGATCATTAAAAGTAGTACTTAGAAAATGATAAGTACCTCTGGAGTTGTGGGCAGGTGCGCCATCTTGCTGAAAATGCAGATGATGTCTACTTATAAGATCCAATTCGTCTAAGAAATTAGTCAGAATTTCTGACATAAATTCCACATATCTTTCACCAGTTAGGGTTCCCTCATAAAAGAACGGGCCAACAATTTTTGAACCAATTATACCGCACCAAACGTTGAAACTGAAACGGACTTGTGGGCCTCTTGGATGTACTAACAAAAGATTTTCTCTTGACCAATAATGGTGGTTTTTTCTATTAAACATTCCAGAATTTGAAAAATTTGATTCATCTGTCCATAAAAGGTAACGAAAGTTATTTACATTTTGGCGACAGAAGCTAAGATACCAATGGCAAAAAACAAGTCTTCTCTCTGGATCCCCTGCCAAAAGCGTTTGAACTGGTCGGTACTTATATGGAATAAATTTGTATTTTTTTAAAATCCTTTGAACAGTACCATAACTGAAATTAGAGTCCTTGAGAATATCTGCTATTGAATTCTCACGATAAGCTTCAAAATATCCAATGTGTTCAGTCGATTAAAATCTGAGTATCTGATAAATTTGGTTGATAGATATGGAGAAGCTTGTGTTGTGATTACCTTATGGGTCAAGGTCAATACATGCATTTTTTGTAGCTCTGCATTTTTTGTAGCTCCAATTCCAAATACATTTCACCGGTCAAATTTCCAGGTAAGAAAAAAGGACCAACTAAATGATAGCCAAAAATACCATTCCAAAAATTTAATTTTTGTGGCTGCTGTGTATGAACCTCATGATAAATTCTGGGATTAGAATCGGACCAATATCGGCAGTTATGACAATTTACTACGCCATTTAAGAAAAAGGAACATTCGTCGGAAAAGCAAGTGTTGAATAGAAAATGTTCATCGTTTATAATTCTCTTCATTAAGTTCTTGTACCAGGTGAATTTTATACGGATGAAAACTATGGGCCTTTAGAATCCGTTGGTCAGTACGTCGACTAACACCACACACAGTCTCCAATTTGCGGGTACTTAACGTAGGTTCATCATAAACTTGCCCTACAACCCCCACTTCTATTGCTTCGTTCCTTATGGGATTTTCAATGTTGCGTTTTTCATTGGCGATTGTCCCAGTTTCCCGAAATTTAGCTACAAGTTCTAGAACATATTTTAGATGCCCGTTACTGTTCTCATGTTGCTGATTAAATATTTCTGCTGTTCAATTAGCGCACTGATTATTTCCGAAAAATATTTCGATAATTTCAACTCTTTCTGCTGTGGAATATACCATGGTTAATTTATGTAATAAAGCGTTACAAGTTATTTTAGCAACAACGTTTGGTCAAATCAATCGCAAACTATGTACTAAATTCCTATTTGAAATAAGTACGAGATATTTCCTTATCTTTCTTCAAGAAATAACTTTTTTGCCACAAAAAAAAACGCTCCAATAGCTATCTTCAACAACAAAATGATAAACAAACCATGGGCGTAGTGAAGAAAAGCTTTTACTTATTAAGTAAATTCTTTTAGTCAAATTTCTTCTGAAAGTAGTACAAACTGTTCTGATGTACCTATTAAAGTCTACTTTAAGCTTTAAATCAATAAATCTTCAAAATTACTGAACTGAAGCTCATGTATTTTACATCATTATAAAGGGAATTGAAAGGCGTTTAAAATAAGGTATCACTTGACCCCCCTTTCCATTTAAGATTTTAGGGTTGATGTTACCCCCGCGCAGGGGGCGCACGTGTTAACGTGATTTTTTGCCAAACTTGTGTCCCCCTCGAAAACAAAATCGACGGGTCTGAGCGTTCGTCCAAAAAAAAAACTGAGCTGCCAGTAAATGCGTCTGTTTCGTTTTCGATACGCCACCCTGTATATTCAATTCCATGCCGAGAAATGCGTGTAAAGTACAGAGTCCATCTACTTGACGCTGTTTTTTATTGCGATTGCAAAGGCGCAACACTTCAATTTTTGTATATGTCTCAGTGCGTTTTATTGCATATAGATGTGTTCATATCGTCGCCTTTCTCACGAAGTGTCCTAACTGACAAAATAGCAAACATTGATATAACCCGCCGGTTAATCTGACTTAGAGGCATAACTATATATCTATTAGTATAGGTAACAAATCATTAACTCCTGGGTGTCTTATACGTCAAGGTAAATACATAATTCCCACGAAGAGACCTAAATGAGGATAGGTCTCATAGTATGCTATAATCGTTGCTAGTATACGCACCTCGGTGGCCGGATCATGGCTAAAGTGAAGGGAGACTCTGCCCACAGTGCAATTCATACTGCGGAAAAGGGAGCTGGAGATCTTTTTGAAGTCTCACAGTTCTATCCGGTTTTTCGATTGGCCAGAAGACGTCAACCTTAATTAGTAATCCCAATGAATATTTTGACTTCACGGAACTTTCAAAAGATTTAAGAATGTCGTCCACAAGGCAAACTGAGAAAGGGCAAAATATTAAATGGACGGGTATTATGGACTTTATGGTAAGAAAAGACATGCCCACCAAAGTCCAGACACCACGATACTAGTTATGACAGTATTGAGTTAAAAAGACCGTTGAGAAATAGATAATATAAATGATATTAAACTACAACTTAATAAGGAACCAGCAAAAATAACAAAATAGAAATACTCCGACTAAATTTCCTTATGTGAAAATCCAACACCCGTCGTACGCTTACCAGAATTCCAACACTTTTTTAGAAATTTGCCCCATGAAACAGAATGAAATAAGTATTAAAACTGTTGCTTTTGTTTTTTTGTGTATCATAACACATCAAAATTAGCTGGTAATATGTCAAAAGATAATGTTTAAGTTAGTTGTTTTTCTTTTAGTTTTTATTTCAATAAAAATTGCTTTGACGTTTCGAGTTGCTTTCTTCATCTTATCACCTAATATTTGTGTCACAATCTACATCAATTAAGGACTTGGACAGTCTGAGAAATGTTGTAGGAGGTAGCCAAAATTCAAAAATGGATCTGAACCTTTTTACAAAAATTCTGCTGTCAGCAGACCAACGATTACTCAAAAAATTATCAATCAACACATTTTTTGAGATAATCGCCCCTTTGGCTGTAAATATGATTCTGTGCTTATAAGTAAATGAAATAAATTCTGTATATCTGTAATAATAAGAACTTTAATAAAAATATATTTTAGCCCTATGTGACAAAAAGCTTCTGAAAATTGTCACGAAGCGACCTACGTGCGTTTCCCATTTTGTTCAAAAATAACTTGATAAGCTAGCGTAAATATTGAAACGATATTGATCGACAATGAATATGAGTTGATGCACTGACATGTTCAATTCCGAAATATCTAAACTTTACATACAGTGCTCATTCAACAATACCCTGATTTCGTTTTCTTGCTCTCCTGTAAAACTTACTAAACGTTAGTTAGGACACTTCGTGAGAAAGCCGACGATATGAAACATTCATGGTTAACGGGTGGATTTTCGACATAATATGCTACAATTACGAAATTTGCGATTAAGAATAAAAAAAGAAATGTTGACGAAAGTTAAAAGCATACATGTTTCGAAGTATATAAAGTGCAAAAATCTCATAGATGACACACCGAAAGAACCGTTATGGACCCTCATCCTTCGGGACACAAAGTTCGACGCAGAGCTAGGAAATAATACTTGGGTTAGAAGGATACTGGCTGCTTGGTCCTGGGGTCCAGTCGATCACTTTGTTGCGTTCTTGGAAGCCGTGTAAAGCGGTGTTGAATAATTTGCGTTGCCTAACCGGTACAAAAGAGCCGCCCAACAGAGCTGATGTGAGTCTCTCTCGTCCAGCGTCGCGCCAAATTACTCGTCACTTTATACATTAACTCGCCTAAACCCGCGGCGGTGTAAAAGTGTAAAGTATAGTTCGTTCGTTTTTGATTAGCTTGAAGGAGATTGGTTTCGAAGAAATGAATGCAACACTCAGAATAATGCAATAGTTATTTTAGCAATGGACAATAAAACAGTGAACTAATCTCACAATCTAATAAATACATAATACATTTCACAGCCTGGTAGGGATATCTTAATACATACATATTTCATCACATGCATTCCTGATTCTGTCTATTAGCATATCTCTTGTGGTTACGGGAATCTGGTACAGTTTTTCTTTTAGAAATCCCCACACAAAGAAATCTAATGGATTTAGGTCAGGGATCATGGAGGCCAGGCGACTGGTCCTCTACGGCCGATCCATCTTTCTGGATAATTTTCGTCCAGCCAGTTTCTAACTATTCTCGAATAATGAGCTGCACAACCATCAAGCTGGAACCAGGCCAATCTTCTTAAATCTAACATAACATCATCCCACATATCTGCATGTTCAGCCTTTAAAAATTCCAAGAAGGTCGCAGCATTTAACCTTGCAGGCAAAAGGTAGGGTCCAAATAGTCGATTACGGTAGATTTTCATGCGACCTAAATATGTTGATTATGAAAATTTACCACTCCACGTCTAGTGAAGCATGACTCATCGGTCCATAAAACGTTACTTAAAAACTCCCTATTATTATCAGTTCTATCAAGAATCCACTGACAAAATGTGATTCTTCGTTCTCCGTCCCCTGGCTGTAGTCCTTGCACAGGTTGCAAATGGTAAGGACGTCTATGGTCATTTCTAAGAATACGGTGAACATGGCTTGCTGGAATTCCCAAGGCACCAGAAACTCTCCTACCACTTGTGGTCGGATCTCTATCAAACTCACGCAGAATCATACTGGTAAATCTGTTTTGATCCCTTTGGAGATTTCCAAAACCATTTTCAATTATTTGGCGATGCACTCTTACAAATACTGAGCGAGTTTGATGTCGTCTGTTTGGAAATCTTCGTGCGTATTCTCTGGCTGCTTCTGCTGCGTTTCCATTTACAAAGCCATACACAAACTGAATATCCGCTAACTCTTGATAGGAGAATAAAAATGGCATTTTTATAAAACTTACAAAAAAAAAACAGGTAAACGAAACTAAATTTCGTGCATTCACAATTGCAAAAAAACGTTTCAGGTTTCAACAGACAACAAAACTAACTGTCAACTAATTGACGTTTAACCTTATTCTGCTTTCAATTTCAAAAATATTTGCAGGCACAGCCTACTTCTAAAAATTATCGATGTACTGACTTTTTAACGTTATTTTATCATAAATAATTAAAAATGCATCGAACATTAAAAACGGCTAACTATAACGAAAATTCACAAGAGAGCTTTTTTATGATGAAAAGTGCGAAGAATCAGTTTTTTTATTCAAAAAGCAAAAAATTGCACTAAGAAAAAATTTTCGGTCATTTTAATACACTACAGGTACAGTAGAGAGCGCCCTCTAGCGGCTACAGTAAAACTATGCCCATGGTTCGTTTTGTAGTACCAAAAAACCCTTGTATACCATTTTTCACTGTTATACATCAAATATTGTTCGAAATATTTAAAAAAAAACTATTTTAGAAAGTAAATTTAAACACCCCTGTATTTCGGAAGCCACGCATTTTTCGACCCATGTTTATATAGACTTTATGCATTAATTTTAAAAGTTCTATCGAATCTTAAAGTTATGCAACAATAAACTGAAACACCCTGTATATTCAAACCCTATATATCTATTCATTCACAGCATTCTACTTGAAGTGAAACAAAATACCAAACAAATTTAAATCAAGACGATCACGCTCAGAAAACGAATGTCGAAATGCAAAGTGCAAATGTCCTATTTGTACATCCTTACTCATTTCGGTCGCTTTTGCGCTAGAAAAAGTAGCATATGTGCTATTGCAGACCACAATCTGTCTCTGTACCAAATTTCATCCAGATCCGTTCATCCATTTCGGCGTGTTTGAGTGACAAACATCCACAATTTCTCTTTTATAGTACGAGCCCCTTCCCACTTCAAGATTTTGTCTCAGTTCGGTGATTGTACGAACAGGATGTTGTCGTAGAACCTTTTTCATCTCGTACCACAAAGGTGAGAGATCTGGACTGCTAGAAACCCATTTCAAAAGTGGTACATTATTCTCTTCCATCCATTTTATAGCCTTTTTTGAGGTATGGCACGCTGCACCATCTTGCTGAAATACAAAGTCTTGGCCGGATGTCAAACATTTTTCCATCACTGGTAAAAGCGATTCTTCTAAAATTGCCAAATATTTGTTTGTATCCACATTTCCATCAGTAAAATGAAGTTTTCCTGCTCCTTTTGATGACATACTGCCCCAGACCATAATGAATGCTGGAAATTTCACTTTTCTCTTCAGACAGTCAACATGGAATGCTTCATTTTTTTGCGAATAACTCTACTGCGACTGTCACCAACACAAACTTCGAATCGGGCCTCATCACTAAATTGTATTGCACACCTTTGTTGAGGTGTTCATTGTCTATGTTCTTTAGCCCATCTAAGCCGATTTTTCTTTTGCAGTGGAGTTAATAGTGACTTTTCTTTGGCCTACAAACAAGTTGTGCAACTTTAGGGTTTTTACTTCACTTTTTTTATAAGAAAACTTACCTTGCAAGTGCTAAATCTCAGTTTGTGGGCTTCTCTATGAGTTGTGGACCTTCCTTCCAACAGCGTCACTCCACAGAGCACTTAAATGTAAATAATTGGCACGCCTGTTTTTCACGAATATTCTTCTTAATGCTCTTCGGTCGGCATTTGTGATACTACTTTTTTTCACATATCGTGGCTTAATATTAACTGAACCGCTTACGGTATATCTTCTAACAATATTTCTCACACTGTACCGCGATAAGTCTAACAAAGTTGCACCCTGCTACATTTTTATTATTTGTGTTTGATAAGAAAAAAAACTAAGATTTCAATAGTTGGGCCAACTGAAGTGGGAAGGGTATAATATAATATAATTTAGTATAATATAATATATAATCCAGTCCAGTTATATTTTTAGTGAAACTGCAGCCCAATAACTATTTGGCGACATCGCCTTTCTCCCCTGTATTCCTTTGCCTTGCCTCCTCTCGCTAGGTCGGTAATGCTTCTCAACCTAGATACTTAACGTACTAATCATTAGCAGCATGCATCATTTGAGACACCTCTATACCTGAGCCTCTGGCCAGCAGCAACCCTTCCGACTTTGCCCGACATTCCCAGTCGAGGAATCTAGCCCCCGGTCCTGCACGTTTCCTCTTTCTCTGCTTTCCACCCTTACGCCGCTCCGCAAAGGAGGCCATTTTATAGGCGGAGCCAAAAGACTCACCCCCTCCCGTGTCAGCTCTTTCGCCCTCTTCTGTTCGCTCTTCCACCCCTACTGAGGCAGAAGAGGGGTGGCATTTTTAGGAGCTGGCGCCGCGCCGGAGCGAAAAAACGAATGAACGAGTCGTGAAAGAGGGGCGGTTTTTAAGGAGCGGTTGTTTTACTATTGCGTGATAGATGGCGCGGGTGCGGTAAAAATGCGTTTTTATCTATAGTCTAGTCGAGAAGTAAATAAAAGAAAAAAATTGCATTTTTGGAAACAAGTTCTGGTTTGGCTCAAAATTTAAAAATATCTATTCCGATTGGAAGTAATAATAATAAACGTTTATATTAAGTTTATATTTGTCACAGTGACACACTTACCACCAAACAAGTAAAAAAAGACTTTTTCAATGCTATCAGGAGTTATAATAGTTGTATAAATAAGTTGTGTACATTATAAAGTATAACAGTTTTATAGTTGAAAGAATTTAATTTTACATTGAAACATGAAGTGAAAGGTTAAAAACAACTAATTTAAGTATATTTATCCGAAATTAATACAGCAGACGATCGATAATGTAAACTAATTTAATCCAAGTGTCGTTCACATTATCGAAATGTTTACATTAGCGAACGTGATTTATATAATATTTGATTTATTAAAAGAAAAGTTTAATACATACTATTTACAACAAAATAAACAAATATTCTAACAACGATAAGTATTTTTTTAATTAGAAGAAAAATAATTAACAATTTTTGTCTGCGTAAATTTGCGCTTAGCATTGTCTTCCAATGCCTGCGCCCGTAATTTACGAAGAACTAAAATATCCGTGTATGAAACTTCTTTTCTTTCAGCCCAATCTAAAGCTTGGTTAAAAACTTGTATAGCTTGCGCGTCAGTCACTACACTTCTGACTTCAATGGGATCGTTCTCATCATCCTCACTGTCCAATTGTCCATATCCTCCTCCTTATCAGCATCATTCGTCTGCTTATCTACGTTCCATAAATTAATATCAGCAGGAGTACAAACAATGTTGGGATTCACTGTTTTCAATAAATCAACAACATCCAATGACACACTAATAACATTATCATTATTGGATCGCAAACGTTCTCTAATTACGCTTAAGGGGACATCGTCTTCTTCATCATCTTCATTATTGGTACAAAAGAGATTGTTCCAACATTTTTGAATAGTTTGCTAGTTAAGTTCCATATGTAAATCTAAAACAGCTTCTCGTAATGTTACTTTTTTTAAAGCCTCAGATACGTTTTCAAGATTCTTTGATAAGACAGACGAAAGTAGAAACTCCCTATAGTATAGTTTGGTGAGTCTTATTATATTCTGGTCCATCGGTTGAATTAACGGTGTTACGTTGGGCGGCATGTACATGACGAAAATTGATCCATCCCTGCTCCTCAGTTGTTGCTCGGGAGGATGACTTGGTGCATTATCCAATAGTAACAACGCTTTTATTGGAAGCTTCTGTTGTTTTAGGAAACCTTTTACCTACAAATTGAAAACACATCTTCAAATTATGAATAGAGCATTTGTGATAATTGATTGTCATACCTGAGGGACAAAGCACCTGTGGAACCATTTCAGGAATATACTGCTAGTCATCCAAGCGGTTTTTGAACAGTCATAATCAACAGGGATATTAACATTCTTAAATGAGCGCGGATTTTTTGCTTTCCCAATTACCAGTGGCTTTATTTTGTGTGAACCATTAGCATTAGTGCAGGCTAGAAACGTTATTCGTTGTTTCTTTGCCTTTCTTCCCGGGGCAGATTTTTCAAATGATGCAGCATAGGCTTTCTCTGGTAACATTTTCCAATAAAGGCCACTTTCTTCTGCGTTGTAAATTTGTTCCATTCTTAAATCTAGCTCGGTAATTGTTTTCATTTATTTTTCTTTGAATGGTTCCTCTAATTGTGGTTGTGCTGATAATTTTTCACCAGATATAGACAGCAGTCGAATTCCATATCTTGTTTTGAATCGTTATAGCCAGCCATCACTAGCTACGAAATTTTCAGCTTCTTTCAGTTTTTCATTTAACAGTCTCGCTCTCTGTTTAAGTACTTCGCCACTAACTGGGACATGATTTTCCCGTTGTTTTAAGGGGAAAATTTTCCATTTTAGGTGCCTTCGCATTTTTTAAAGTTTTTCTTTTTCCCGGACCTCCAAATGTATTGCACGTTCCTTGTAAAATTTGAGTTTTCATACGCTTAATTTCACAGATTGTTGCTTTCGATACTCCCTATTTTTTTGCTAACTGAGTCACTCCCGCACCTAGTGCAACTTCGTCTATGATTCTCACTTTCTCACTCAACTTTAAACACTTTCTTTATAGGATGTGGATTCCATGTCGTAAAATATATTAACGCGTGCAATGTATTCACTTAAGTTCAAAAATGAAATACATACGTACGTATAAACGTATCCTAAACGATCATACGACTGACCGAGTTTGTCGTATTTTATCGCAGAGGTGAATCCCCTACACTCTACATCATAAATCGGGGACTCCCCGACGCCCGACATAAATCATCGAGGCTTCAGCATTTTACCGTCGCGCTGTTTCCGTGCGCCGAGAGTTGTTTACGTTATCGAGCGTACACATTGTTTACGTTATCGCGCGTTCCGTTTGATCCTATAGAACGAAGTTTTTGTTTACATTAGCGCAAGTTTTCATTATCCCATGTTTACGTTATCGAGCGTCTGCTGTATTTTAACACGTTTCCTAAATTTTTCATAATTTGGTAATTCTATGACTTGTGGAAGTTTGTGATAGAGAATAACCGTCCTCTCCGCGAAACAAATTCTCTTGTGTGAATATATGATTCCTAGGTATCATTTAAAAATTAAGGAATAGCTGTGAGTAAAAGCTTATAGGTATAATTGTCTAAATAGAGCTCGTATGGTTCTTTTACTCTCAGCCATTTCATATTTCTTAAATAAGAACTGATATGATCATACTGTCTTAAGTTATTGATCAATTTGCAACAGGAACTTTTCGGAGACGTATAAGAGAAGTGGAGTCTAAAACTGAAACATAAACTATATAGTAATAATAAGTGATTTTAGGCAGGATCAAATATTCCCAAAACATTTGTTTGGTTTGATAATCTAGAAATTGTTTATTTATGTAAACTTGGCGTGAAATGGAAAAACAATTCTTTCTGATATCATTCACATGTGCTATGAATTTGAAAGTTTCATCAAACATAATACCTAGGTTTTTGTCTGTTTCACTTACCCCAATAAAGTCACCGTTCAAATTTATGTTAAATCTTTTTTCGCACCGTTTCTAAATGGTTTCGGTGAAAAAATAATGACTGGGTTTTGAAGGGTTCACCTGAAGATTATGATTCTTTGCATATGTACTGATAGATTTTAAGTCATCATTGATCTCGTATACAACAATTTGGATATTAGAACTTTGGAAATGGTACATTTGTGAATCTTTGGCGAAAAATTGAACACTACAATATTTAACAGCGAAATGTAGACCCGATGTATATAAAATAAATAACAGTGGTCCTAGTACAGACCCTCGCGGAACTCCGGAAGAGGTGAGACATTTTGGAGGCAATATGCTTACCCTGTGCGATCAATTTTGTAAAAAGCTATGAATCATATCAACAGAAGAATCAGAAAAAACAAAAAGTACGGTTTGTAGCTTGAATGCCTTAGAAAAGTTTAGCAGAACTAACGATGTTACAGTCTGCTGATCGCAGGCTCCCACTGTATTATCGGTTAAGTCTCGTAACGCACCTGCAGTACTACATCCTTTTCGAAAGCCGCGTTGATTGGAAGATTTTGATAGATAATCGTTAGTTCCAATGTACATTACTTTATCTAGTAATTTGTATAACACGGGTTAAATACTGATTGCACTTAAATGCGTAAATGTATCTCGTTTATTTATTTTAGCGAAGGGTAATACTATTGCTTCCTTCCATCTAGCAGGAAATACCACTTTGTTAAGCATGTATTGACGATATACAAGGTATGGTTTTTGACATGCTTTTATTCAAAACTTCAGTTAAAGGAGGTTCATTATAGTTTAACGTTCAAGATGTGTAAAACGGGATGATTCCATTCCAATCGCAAAAATAATTAAAAAATTTTGTTTGTGTTATCAACAGCTAAATAAACGCTTGTTTTAAGAATGCACTTTTTTAAATTATTTAGTTTACCTTAGCCTCAACGATCGAAATTTCATGCATGTCAAGATAAAGTATGAGTACTTGAGTCATGTTCGTGACGTAGATAAATCCTCCCTTATTTATCAAGTAAGTCAATAATATTAGGTAAAAATTTTGATCAACAGATTTATATCACGAATATCAGTATAAACTTTATCAGTATTTACGATTCCATCAGTGTTAGTGGGTTTCTATACAACCTTATACATAAATAATTACTGGCGTCGTGGATACACGGTCAATAAATAATCCATTCAATGATAAATACTCATCATGTGACATTTGCTTCAAGATCATTAACATTGATAACATTAACTCTATCGTCGTTGTACATTCTCATTTGCTACAAAAATTGTCATTTAGAATATACAGGGTTATCCAAATTAAGTGTCCACCATTAGTAACTTTGTTATTAGTGAAAATACAAAGTTGTTTGAATTAGCAAACTAGTAGCATTTTTAACGCTGGTAAAAATGAAAAATAAAAAAAAACAATTGAGAGTCGTTATTTTGATTTTTTTCAGTAAAATAACATTTTTTTAAATGGAAACCCCTGTATATTATATTTTTTTCTGTTAAAGCATCAAATTTTAAACAAAAAAGTTCATAATGACTTTTCCGCTAAAGTCAAAAATAAAGTCAAAATAACGATAAATATTCTTAATTATTTGCAGTATTATAATATTAAGACGGCTATGAAAACAACATGGCGTTCGCGATTTGACAGCATTAAGATAAGCGACAAATTGTTAAACTGGACATACTCGCAACTAGAAGGCTTTGGAAAACAATGATAAAATCAAATAATGTCAAACATTAGTGTAAATACTTGTTTATAAGCTTTATTGTGTCATTAATTTAAAGAAAAATGTTCTCCCATGAAGAAAAGTGTGATATGTTAGAATGCTATTTAGTGTGCAGAAAATCCTCCTTGAGAGCAAGAGAATACTACAGTGAATTATATCCCGCTCGCATTCAACCGTATGAACGATATTTTCTGAGACTTTATCGAAAATTTAGGGGCAACGAAAATGTTTTTGCTAAAACAAGGGCAAAAAAAGAATTCATAATAAGCGAGGCCACGGAAATTGCAGTTATTGGATATTTTGAAGCTTATCGTGAGAATTCAATAGCAGATATTCTCAAGGACTCTAATTTCAGTTATGGTACTGTTCAAAGGATTTTAAAAAAATACAAATTTATTCCGTATAAGTACCGACCAGTTCAAACGCTTTTGGCAGGGGATCCAGAGAGAAGACTTGTTTTTTGCCATTGGTATCTTAGCTTCTGTCGCCAAAATGTAAATAACTTTCGTTACCTTTTATGGACAGATGAATCAAATTTTTCAAATTCTGGAATGTTTAATAGAAAAAACCACCATTATTGGTCAAGAGAAAATCTTTTGTTAGTACATCCAAGAGGCCCACAAGTCCGTTTCAGTTTCAACGTTTGGTGCGGTATAATTGGTTCAAAAATTGTTGGCCCGTTCTTTTATGAGGGAACCCTAACTGGTGAAAGATATGTGGAATTTATGTCAGAAATTCTGACTAATTTCTTAGACGAATTGGATCTTATAAGTAGACATCATCTGCATTTTCAGCAAGATGGCGCACCTGCCCACAACTCCAGAGGTACTTATCATTTTCTAAGTACTACTTTTAATGATCAGTGGATAGGAACAAATGGCCCAATACAGTGGCCTCCCAGATCACCAGATCTAAACCCACTTGATTACTTCTTGTGGGGTTACTTAAAGAACCAAATTTACAAGCGAAGGTACGATAACCTTGACGTGTTAAAGACTGCAGTTAGGGAAAAGATAACCCAGATAGATGGTAGGACCATACTTAAGACAGTTCGAGCAGTTGAAAAACCTGCCCAAAAATGTATTGAAGAACAAGGTGGTGTTTTCGAGCATCTTCTTTAAAAAAAATTGTTATTGTATTTTGTAAGATTATAAGTTGATGTTGAAAATAAAGTTTGTCGATACAATTTAATTGTTTCAGATTGGAGGCCATAACTTCAACAATTTGTAACCTAGGAGAAAAGTTATTGTAAGCTTTTTTGTTTAAAATTTGATGCTTTAACAGAAAAAAATATAATATACAGGGGTTTTCATTTAAAAAAATGTTATTTTACTGAAAAAAATCAAAATAACGACTCTCAATTGTTTTTTTTTTATTTCTCATTTTTACCAGCGTTAAAAATGCTACTAGTTTGCTAATTCAAACAACTTTGTATTTTCACTAATAACAAAGTTACTAATGGTGGACACTTAATTTGGATAACCCTGTATACTAAGTGACATATAAATCCGAACACCCAGTTTAAATGGTTTTATTTTAATAAAAGTTGGTGAATGTATTTATCTTACTGTAAATAACAAGTGAAAAAATTTTCAGCCTTATCAGTTGGACATTCCGGTTTTTATACTGCTTTTTTTTAATTCACTAACGCTCTAAAAATGAATATTTCAGCCGCAGTAAAGAATCAACGTTGGCGGATTTTGGTTCTTGACATCCTTTACGATCGGTTACGATGCCTAGAGTACGGAGACCTGTACGATTTCGTCAACTTACTGAGTTTGATAGGGGCCGTATAGTGGGACTTCGGGAAGCTGGACTTTCTTTTCGGGCAATTGCAGTTAGAGTGCAAAGAAGTGTAGACACTGTGGTTAGGTGTTGTCAGGCATGGCTTCGAGAAGGCCGTACGCAAAGAGCAAGGGGCACTGGACGCCGCCGTAGAACAACAGACCGTGAAGATCGCCTCCTAAGATTATTGGCCTTAAGGGACCGTTTCTCCACTACCAGGTCCATTGCAAATGAATGGTTTGCAGAACACGGAAGACCTATTGGCATGCGAAGTGTTTACCGACGAATAAGAAGTTTTGGCTTGTTTTCATACCGGCCACACCGGGTCCTCCCTTTAACTCGAGAACACCGACGTAATCGCCTCGAGTGGTGCAGACAACGGTCACTCTGGGATCAGGAATGGAACAGTATTGTTATATGTCTTTAGTGACGAGTCTCGATTTTGTTTAGGCATGCACGATGGTCGTACCAGGGTTAGAAGGCGACGTGGTGAAAGGAGGAATCCACGGTTTTTTGTTGAAAGACATGTTCATCACACTGTTCTAGTTATGGTTTGGGGTGCTATAGCTTATGGTTCCAGGTCACCTTTAATCTTCATCAGAGGTAACATGAACGCGCAGCGTTATATCCACGAAGGCACCACCCTGGCAGATCCAACTTTCCAACAAGATAATGCCCGACCACATGTTGCAAGAGTCACAACAGACTTCTTTCAACATAATGATGTCACATTGTTACTATGGCCACCAAGATCTCCCGACTTATCCCCAAATGAGCACGTGTGAGATATGATGGGTAGGAGATTGCTCAATTTGCAACGTCCTCCTCAGACTCTAGAAGCACTTCGAGAGGAGTTGGTGGTTGCCTGGAATGTGATACCAGAGGAGGACATTGACCACCTGATCAGAAGCATGCCTAGGTGCGTTGGAGAATGCGTAGCACATCAGGGTGCATCCACACATTATTAAAGGTCAAAGGGCTTTAAAGCAGTGCAATCATTTTGAAATTTTTATCATTTACGTATACTTATTATCAGCTTAGTCGTTTCAGACTAGGTAAAGTCCATTTTTCCATTTTCCATTTCATATCTTAAGTTAATGATAATTGCTATGCTTTCGCTCGTTGTCCAAAAGACCCATGCGGAGCAGTAGTCAAAAAACATGAAACACCTGTTTATGGTTGACATGTTCATTGTTGCCTCGCCAGTAGCGTAGGAAGAAGCCTAAATGCCAGGAGACCGCGGCTGCTATGAGGATCACGAAGAAATGTTGAATTAGAGAATGTGTGCTATTTGTTTTCGATGCATAGCACGGGGCGGGGACCCTGCTTTGTCGGGTGGTTTACCTTTAATTCTGTTCTCTTCGTTACTACGTGTGCAAGCAGCTTTAGCCGACGTCCCTACCGATTCAGCGTCACACTATTGGCGGTCGGTGTTCTCATTGTTTTCAATACATAAATTCCGAGCCGAATCCGTTTTCCACTCTATAATGTTGTTTTATGGATACATGGATACGCGGGTCGCAGGGCAGACCATACTAGCAAGCGGACACGGGCCGACACCCGACGCAGCATATTAATTACCTGTATTGATCTTGATAACGTAGGATAGTTCCTTTTTGTCTCGATCGCAATATTCCGTATCGGAGGAACGGTAACCGACCAAGATCACGGCACTTAGGACCTTTGTACGCCACCCTCAGCGATTATTCAGGACGTGATCATCAGCTAACTATACTCTAGGCGCTGAAGAAAGAAACTAAACCCAAACAAATACACGCATATTGCTCGTGAGTGAGTGTTTAGGCGCAGGAGACATTACAGGACCGCATCAAGATATTATGGGTAGTCATCAAAAATTTCATACAAGATAATTATTATCTTTTACAGTAAATTTCAGTTAGAGATTCACAAATGAGTTAACTACACTGTTTAGTTATTAGTAAGTAAGTTGCGCGCACTCATTCAGAAGAGGAACTTGAATCTTCTGAATCGTTTAAATGAATTATTAGAGGTTCAATTTGG
The DNA here is from genome assembly GCA_963669975.1 of Acanthoscelides obtectus. NCBI lineage: Eukaryota > Metazoa > Arthropoda > Insecta > Coleoptera > Chrysomelidae > Acanthoscelides > Acanthoscelides obtectus. Next base: position 5,589,006 of record CAVLJG010000004.1, on the reverse strand, counting down.
GTATCGATGACATTGTCCAAATCCCACATTTTGACCTCAACCTTCTCCCGAACGTGGCGGATACAGTTTTTCCATTCCTCTGCCGTAACTCTATTGACTGCGATGTGAAAGAGATTTTTAACATCAGAAAATTTATAAGTATTATTATTCGACGCCACGTATTGCTTTATGTTGGCCCAAATCAGCTCAATAGGGTTCAGCTCACAATGGTAGGGTGGCAGTCTCAAGACAGTTTTATTTTGTTTTTTGGCCATTTCGTCGATCATTTTAAAATCGTATTTGTATTTATGTCTATTGACTATACTTATCAATTCACCCTTGACCATTGTTTCATCAAAATCGATCTGTTTTGAGGCCAGCCATTGTTGTATGTTTGCTTTTTTAGTTGCCATTGTGGGAATTTTTTCTATTTTTCTAGAATGGTACGCTGCATTATCCAGTACAATAACAGCGTTATTCTCCAGCTTTAGTAACATTTTGGAGAACCAATTTTCAAAGGAATTGCCGTCCATCTCCTCATGATAGTCCCCTGTCTTTTTTGATTCATTCATTTTTCTTGCAGGATACGGTTTTGGCTCAGAAAGTGAGTGAGTGCTCCTATATTCCTTAATGATCCTATAAACACTGGACCGACATACTCCAGAAATATGTGCTACCTTACATATAACTTCGTCCACGACCAAATCGGGTTTTTCTTGAATTTGGTTTTTGTATATATTTAATATTATTTGTTTTTCATTTGCACTTAAATGTAGCTTCTTAGCCCTTTTTTTGGGTGGGGTTGCGCTGATGTCAACCACTTCGTCGGCTGTATCTGTGTCAGACATCGTATCTTAGGCAATATATAAACAAAACGTTCCACTCGCGAAAAACGAGTATACGCTACTGAATGCGTAATGCGTATGCAATGCAATCCTGTGCGTGAATTAACTGTTAGATGCCAGTCGTGTCATCTACAATCACGTTTACAAGTCCAAACTTGTGCAGATTCGTAGAGCGCCGACGACTGCTAGTGACCTTGAATTTGTCTGTAGATCGATGTTACTCCAGTCAATTTAGATTCAAAGTGGATGTTTTCTAAACCAATTTGTTGTTCCTACATCAAAAATATATCGATGATGTTTTGTACTGGGAGCTCATGAAAGATCAAGGTAACTTATTTTAACAGTCATCCTTTTTCTAGTCTCAAGATGACACGAAAAAGGGTCTGTGGATTCACTAGAAATACACTGCAGAGGATGTTTAGACCTAAAGTGACTGGAGTATATCCGTGGATGCTTTCGAGGGATCTGTTCACGTGCTGATCACTGTTTACGTTTAATGTCTTTCTTCAGCGCCCAGAGTTTACACCCAGGTCAATTCTAGTGATGTCTTATTTCGATAGATGTCTCAATTTTGATAGTGTATAGTTCGTTCGTTGTCCGAGACACCCAGCCTAGACCTTGCTGATGAGCAGCCAGAAAGCATGAAACAGCTGTCCATAGGTGTTCCTCAGGGATCTGTTTTGGGGCCAGCGTTGTTCTCCTCATATATCAATGATTTAGAACATTGGCATCCTTTATGCGGATGATACGCCTGTTGTTATATCGAACAGATGCGACACTGCATTGAGGAGTAATAAACTTGTGAGGTTCTATAACATTCAGAAAAAATAGAAGTGCTTAACATCAATGTAAATAGCTCAAAAATACGATCATTTGGAGCACAACTAAAGTTTTTGGGATCATATCTTGATGCGAGCCTGAATTTTAAAGAACAGTGCAAGAATCTAGTCTCAAAAATAAATTCCCAAACTTATGTCATCAGAATTCTAAAAACTGTTTTATCGAAGAGTCAGTTGCTATTTATTATGCTTAGATCGAATCGAGATTAAGATACGGTTTGTGATTCTGCGGCTTGTCAACTAACGCTCAGCAGGCTTTTTTGAACCAAAAACGAGCAATTAGATATACAGGGTGACAAGAAAGTAGATGCGAAGCCGGTAGGGGGAGAAAGTACATGCTAATCTGAGTCGATTTTACTATAGGAATTACCGAAAATTAGCCGTTTTCGAGTTATACTAGTATTCAAGTTTTTATAAAATTAACATCGTTCATTCGTTGAACAAGTCATAAAACTTAAAAATTGGGTGTTTTATCTGATTTTTTTTTTGGTCTACGATAGAAATATTCTAGGATACGAAAATTGATACTCAGTAAGATCCAAAGTAGTTCGATTTTTGTTAAAAAAATCTTTGTGCATCTCAAAAACTTCAATTTACTACAAAAAACAACTACAAATTTTTAATACAAAATTACTACAAAACATCTACGTTTCATTACCTTTCAAATGAGGTATAAAAATCACAAATCGGTTAATAATTGTCAAAAATATGACTATTATAAGAGGAGGAAGGAAGAAGCCATAAAAATACTACAAATACAAAATCGTACTTTAATACAGTATAATTTGTTTGAAACTGCATTTTTCATTTTTATAATACAATTTCAATATGACGCCCTGTATTTTTAATGCACTTACGTGCTCTTATTGTAGCTGATTTTACTATTGCCGAATTCCTAAGAGAGGCTTGAATTCCTTGTGCTTCATATATTATCCTGCTTCTGAGGTCTTCTATTGTTAGTTTCTCACTTATATAAATATGTGTTTTGCTTCTTTTTCTTGTTGGTTTTTTCCTTTAGATGAAATCACCTGCTTTTTGTATGTTTTCTGTTTTTAATAGTGTGATTTATCTTAGGATTGACCTGTAAACGGTTTCCCCAACTCCTTAACGCTATTTATTTATTTATGTTATTTGTTTTGTAAACGCTTTTTAAATAATTGTTTTTAGTTAAGTAAGTTGATGAATCCCAAGCACGTATTACATTGCCTAAAAGATAATAATTAAGCTGAATTTGAATCTGCCAGTGACGCGGCTGGCCCTAGAGCGGCTCCATATCAAAATCTGTCTAGGGGCCCGTTTAACAGACAAACATTATCGTGACTAACACTTTTCGAATCTTTGAATATACATCTCGCGGACCCTATGTCCGGAGGCCCGCTCATGCTATCTGTCAAATTGAAAAAACTAGTTTTTAGACCCAGCAAGAAAACAATGTGTGTGTATGCTCTCTAATTAAGAAATATATCAAATAAATAAATAAATAAATATGAATGAATGACTAAATAAATAAATAAATAAATAAATAAATAAATAAATAAATAGATAAATAGATAAATAGATAAATAGATAAATAGATAAATAGATAAATAGATAAATAGATAAATAGATAAATAGATAAATGGATAAATAGATAAATAGATAAATAGATAAATAGATAAATAAATAGATAAATAAATAAATAAATAAATAGATAAATAGATAAATAGATAAATAAATAAATAAATAAATAAATAAATAAATAAATAAATAAATAAATAACAATGCTTGAAAACAAACTAGGTAATTTCAAAATACTCTTCGGGAGAAGCTTTAAGCATGTATTTCATTGCCTAAAGGATAATAAATAAGCTGAATTTGAATCTGGCAGTGACGCAGCTGGCCCTAGAGCGGCTCGATATAAAAATCTGTCTAGGGGCCCGTTTACTAGACAAACATTGACGTGATTAACACTTTTCAAATCTTTGCCTATACACCTCGCGGACCCTATGTCCGGAGGTCCGCTCATGCTATCTGTCAAATTGAAAAAAATTGTTTTTAGATCGAGCAAGAAAACAATGCGTGTCTCTAATTAAGAGATATTTTTGTGCGTATCTGCGACAAATTCCATCAAATAAAAAGTTAAAACCGAAATCACGAAGCATGCTGTCGAACAATAAACACATCTACCCACATGACAAAATCAGTGCGATTGTTGGCTTCTACATCAAAGCAGGCGACAAATCTGCTGCAAAATGCAGTCACAGCACATTTAATACTGCACAGCAAGGTGACTTCTAAGTTTTTAGAAGACCTTTTAAACTCAATACATTGCGAGAAGCTGATGAGTGGCTTACGTGTGTTGATCACTAGATGCACGTTTTAGACCCGTATCGTCAGTCGTCCCTACAATTGTAGGGCGCCTTTATGGTCTCCTCGATTGTCATAGTTTTCTACTTCTCCGTGTCAGCGCTCTATTTTGAGGTTATGTCACAAACATCTATTTGCATCAAATTGTGCTTGTTTTTGAGTTGTATCATGTTTTATCAGCCTGAAATTTCCTACAATTTAAAAAGAAAACTTATCTTCACAATAGGAGAGCGCTGACGCTGACACGGGACAAGTGTAATCTAGAAATTTTTAAAGGAGAGACAAGAGTATGACAATCAAGGAGGCCATAAGCGCGCCCTACAATTGTAGGGACGACTGACGATACGGGCCTTAGGTAGTTGAATGTTTATTTTTCTGAGTTGTCGAAGTGAAAGTGAGCTGACGGGATGCTTTGCATTATGATGGATAGAGCAAAAACTCGTGTCGATTAAAACGAAATTGTACCTTTTGAAGACTGGCGTGCTTTGCGACTGGTGGCGTTACATTTACCTTTTTTCAGTATCAACCAGTCCTAACTAAGAATAAAAAAGCTTCTCGAAAAAATATTGGTTGGTTATTAAAGAAAAACTGTGCTTTTTTGTTGAGGCAAAGTGATAAAGGATTTAATACCTCATAAACTTTTTTATACATTTTACGTGGGATTGATGGTTTTCGAGATTTTCGACCGAACGCGTTTTTCAAAATAGCGGCAAAAGCTCCAGCCCGATCGTAACACCAGTTTGAACTAGTACATAAAAACTACAAAAGATATGGAGATGAAGCATCTCGTACAAGATTCGATTCTTTAAGAAGGACGATAAAAACTCAAGCTGACAACGAATATCGTAATTTTATGTTGGCAGCAGAAAACAATATTTTATCAGATCCTTCTGTTTTGGAATTTTATCCACAGTAAAAAAGGAATATCCCGTTTACCTGGTATCATGAAATATAATGAAACTACCTTAGCAAAACCCAAAGATATTGTTGACCCATTTAAACAGTATTTTTAGACAGTTCCTGATCAAAACCTTAGTGAAAATGTAATCCTGGATTATGGGAACTCCTTGTTTATAGATTTACCTCAAATATGTGAAGCTGATGTTTTTAAAGCGGCGAAAAAGTTAACAAATAAGTTGATTATAGGCCCTGATCAAATACCCAGCTTCTTAGTGAAGGATTGCATACATGCGCTACTCAGACCATTAATACATCTGTTCAACATTATTTTGAAGACGGGCATCTTTCCAGACAACTGGACGATATCCAGAGTTACCCCGGTGCTGAAGAAGAGTGATAGAGCTTTAATTAAAATTTACCGCCCTATCGTTGCAGTATCCAACTTTACAAAGCTATTTGAAATTATTGTTTTTGAAGTGATTTATATTCACCCTAAAAACCTAATTGTAGCAGAACAGCATGGCTTCCAAGAGAAAAAATCCTGTACGTCAAATCTGGGACATATAAATCCGAACACCCAGTTTAAATGGTTTTATTTTAATAAAAGTTGGTGAATGTATTTATCTTACTGTAAATAACAAGTGAAAAAATTTTCAGCCTTATCAGTTGTACATTCCGGTTTTTATATTGCTTTTTTTAATTCACTAACGCTCTAAAAATGAATATTTCAGTCGCAGTAAAGAATCAACGTTGGCGGATTTTGGTTCTTGACATCCTTTACGATCGGTTACGATGCCTAGAGTACGGAGACCTGTACGATTTCTTCAACTTAGTGAATTTGATAGGGGCCGTATAGTGGGACTTCGGGAAGCGGGACCTTCTTTTCGGGCAATTGCAGTTAGAGTGCAAAGAAGTGTAGACACTGTGGTTAGGTGTTGTCAGGCATGGCTTCGAGAAGGCCGTACGCAAAGAGCAAGGGGCACTGGACGCCGCCGTAGAACAACAGACCGTGAAGATCGCCGCCTAAGATTATTGGCCTTAAGGGACCGTTTCTCCACTACCAGGTCCATTGCAAATGAATGGTTTGCAGAATACGGAAGACCTATTGGCATGCGAAGTGTTTACCGACGAATGAGAAGTTTTGGCTTGTTTTCATACCGGCCACACTGGGTCCTCCCTTTAACTCGAGAACACCGACGTAATCGCCTAGAGTGGTGCAGACAACGGTCACTCTGGGATCAGGAATGGAACAGTATTGTCTTTAGTGACGAGTCTCGATTTTGTTTAGGCATGCATGATGGTCGTGCCAGGGTTAGAAGGCGACGTGGTGAAAGGAGGAATCCACAGTTTTTTGTTGAAAGACATGTTCATCACACTGTTGGAGTTATGGTTTGGGGTGCTATAGCTTATGGTGCCAGGTCACCTTTAATCTTCATCAGAGGTAACATGAACGCGCAGCGTTATATCCACGAAGTTCTAGAACCCCATCTTTTACCCTATCTTGACACCCTGGCAGATCCAACTTTCCAACAAGATAATGCCCGACCACATGTTGCAAGAGTCACAATAGACTTCTTTCAACATAATGATGTCACATTGTTACCATGGCCACCAAGATCTCCCGACTTATCCCCAATTGAGCACGTGTGGGATATGATGGGTAGGAGATTGCTCAATTTGCAACGTCCTCCTCAGACTCTAGAAGCACTTCGAGAGGAGTTGGTGGTTGCCTGGAATGAGATACCACAGGAGGACATTGACCACCTGATCAGAAGCGTGCCTAGGCGCGTTGGAGAATGCGTAGCACATCAGGGTGCATCCACACATTATTAAATGTCAAAGGGCTTTAATCATTTTGAAATTTTTATCATTTACTTATTATGCTTCATTAAGTACTTATACAAAATTTTATTAAAATAAAACCATTTAAACTGGGTGTTCGGATTTATATGTCACTTAGTATATTACTCAATCCATGAGTGAAAACCTTGATAGCAGAGGACAGACGGATGTAGTTTACATGGATTTACAGAAGGCATTTGACCGAGTTATACATCTTAATGAAAAAATTACAAGGATTTGGGTTTTCGGCACGTCTTCTAAGCTTGCTTAAATCGTATTTATTTAATCGAGTGCAATTTGTGGAATATGAAGGGTACCGCTCTGAGATTATCTCGCCAACATCTGGGATTCCCCAAGGATCGAATTTAGGACCTCTATTGTTTTTGTTATATATAAACGTCCTAGCTATGATGATTACATGCCAAAAGTTGCTCTATGCGGATGACCTAAAAACATTGGCCTTGTCTTGGATTGGTGTAATGCTAATCATTTTCAAGTTAATGTAGATAAATGCTTCATATTAACGTACACCAGAAAGAAAGAACCAATAATATGGTCCTACAGAATAAGCGAGAATGAGTTGAATAGGTGCTATCAAATTAAAAATATCGGTCTCGTGATAGCAATTTGTCATTTTGTGATCATATAAATGACATCACAACATCAGCCAACCGAATGTTGGGCTTCATCATCCGAAACAGTAGACAATTTTCCAATTTACATGTTTTGAAGCTTCTTTATTCTTCGTACGTTCGATCTAAATTGGAAAGTTGTTCTTTAATTTGGTATCCCATCTATTCGGTTCATATAAGCCGTATTGAGCGAATACAAAGAAAGTTTTTGAAATTTCTGCATTTCAAGTGGACAGGCGAATATCCGGAGAGACGATGTGATTATTCTGTACTCATGAATACATTTGACTATATAGTAATATTTAGTAATAGTTATATTTATTTGTCACCAAAATACACAACCAATACACAGAATTTTATAGAGGACAAATAAATGAAGAGCCCGCAGAAGGGTGGCCCTTGTGTCGCTAAATAGTAGGAGAGTTATAAGTAGTTTAAATTTTCTTTATGATGTTTTGCACAATGATGTCATATGTGAATATATATTAAGTAAGCTTAACTTTCATGTACCTGTGCGCAATTTGCGTCACCAAATGACATTTTACTGCGAATTAGCTCGAACAAATATCTCGAAAAAATCGAAGGTCACGGTTATGTGTGAGAAGTTCAATTCTTTAGGTGAAAATTGTGATGTGAATACTACATCTAGAAATGACTTTAAACAACGTTATCTGGCCATTTCCCATGGCATGTAATGACCTTTTTGCGGTTATAGTTAGTCTTTTTTATTAATATTTTGGCTTTTTGATCTAGCTGTATTATTAATTTGATTGCGTTTTTTCTTATATACTAGGATTATGTGTTGCTCTTGTTTTCTTTTTGAACTATTTTCTGTAATTGGGTAATTGTATCTGTTGGAAATAAAGATCCATCTATCTATCTATCTATCTATATATCTATCTATCTTTAGAAAGCAATATTTTAACGTTAAACGAAATTACTGTCGCTAAACTTATAGGAAAAAAATATCCTATAATGGAGTGCACGAACTCATATCCATGAAAGTTGCCGTGCTGTGCATATGTTGTGACGCAGCCTCTTCCCACTTCTGAGTATTTTTTAATAAACAGAAATCCGGATTCTGTCCAAGCCGGAGATTTTTAATTTCATTTCTTCATCCCAAACGCAGTGCATGCACTGGCCAGGGTGCATCGAATACATAATTAAAAGACAACCCTTCCGAAAAAAGCGAGAAAAAATGTACCCCTGACGGTACAGCTGCGACAAAATTTAAGCGTGCTTTTTACTGGCTTACTTTTTCGGTTTCGACGCTAGGCGGCTTCATCGGAATGTAATATTGTCTGTTGTTTTCAGAATTTCAAATACCGGGTTATTCGGGAAACAGAGACAATACATCTGGGATAGAAAGTAGGTACATGCTAGATCCAAAAATAATATGAAAAGTACCTCCGTTTTGGAGCATTTTTATGTTATTTTTGGACATAATTTCTGCTTTACAAGTACTGCGATTCGTTTTTAATCACTCCGGTGTGTGACAAATATAGCGTTAAAGTAGGTTTATATTATTTGTAAATAGTGGTAGTGTAGAAACTGGAATATTGGACTTCCACCAAAGAAAAAAATGTTTCTCCATTTTTTGAAGCATTATTTTATGATATATTTTACCCACCTTCTACGCCGGCTCCTTAGGGTGGCCGGTATACCTTTAATTGCATTATTCATTCATTCATTTAAACCCTCCTACACCCCCTACAACCCCCAATCCCCATATTTCAACCCTTTCAAATTTTTTTTTGAAAACAATCAGGACCATCACGTTTTTATTTCCTGATATTTTCAGTGTCGAAATTTATTTTCCTGTGTAAAAAGGGGATTCCAACGATCTTGTAAATTAGAGACCGATTTCTCTTAAGCCCCTATTTGTTAAGATACTTGAGATTATTTTGAAAGATCAGCTGATCAACTATTTTGAAAGCAACAACCCATTTACTGACTTTGGTTTCAGATCAAGTACGTGTAATTCTCTAGCTATTAACAGCTTCATTGAGAAAATAAATGCAGCTTTTGAAAGCGCTGCTCGTTGGTCAGCTAATTTTCTCGATCGTAATAAGGCCTTCGATTGTGTCCAAGATAACTCCTTCTACAAAAATTGTAGTACAAGTACCCATGGTAGTAGCATTAGGCTCTTGTCTCTTATTTGAACAACAGACAGCAGCTTATAACCCACAACAATACTACCTCCAGTACAATGACGTTCCACAGGGTTCTGAGATGGGTTCACTTTTATTCTTGATATCATTATTTCTAGATAATAAATTTTCAGGTCTCTTATAATGAACGCAAGTGTATAAAACATCAATAAATAAATAAGTACATACATAATCAAATAAATAAATAAATAAATAAATAAATAAATAAATAGATAGATAGATAGATAGATAGATAGATAGATAGATAGATAGATAGATAGATAGATAGATAGATAGATAGATAGATAGATAGATAGATAGATAGATAGATAGATAGATAGATAGATAGATAAACAATTAAATAAAAATGCTTGAAAATAAACTAGGTAATTCCAAAATATTCTTCGGGAGAAGCTTTAAATTTTGGTTTACACATTTGCCTATCTCAAGAATAATTTTTAACCATGTTTAACCGAGTTTTTAAACATTAGAAAGGAATAATCGCTTATAACTCGAAAACGGTTAACTTTAAGGGAAAGCTACTTAGTACCTTTTTTGTTCAGAATGATCCAAAAAACTTAAAAAACCTTGTTCGTAACGAGTAAACCATTTCTTTGCGACTTGTTGAATTTTTTTGCGTCTGAAACTTCCTGTTACATGGTAGTCATCCAGTAAAAACCTGTTTATGGAAAAACAATCGAGATAGAAGATTTCTCCCATCAATGGCTACCTCCGAAACATCGGATAACCGATCGTTCTCGAAAAAAAACCCTTTCTCATTCACCTCTTCGACACGCTGTACCCTCTGTCCATCTGCATAATCTCGTCTTTCCACCAGCTCGACCGTGTCCTTTGAAAGCGTCAAAGCGTAACGGCTCGTCTCCTTTCATCTCGTCCCTTAAGAACAAGGAAAAACGCGTCTGCCTTGCGTGAGTGACCGTACGTCCGTCGCAGCAGGCGTCGAAGCGGAAGACAAAACACGATCGCGCGTATGTGGAACGAGGTCACGGCGCGTGGGGGCTTTCATGGCTTTCTTCACGCGTAAGAATATCGATTGGCGACGTTACAGTATGTTACCACTAACGCTATACAAGTCGAGCGACATAGAGAGTGCGTAGTAATACTGCCGTATCTGCCGTCAAGTGGGTTGACTCTGCACTTCTCTCGCAACGCTGTTATCAGTTCATGAAAGATTACTACACTGCCACGGAAAATTAACCAGACAAACATAAGTTTGTTCAAATTAAATTTGAACTAACTTTTTAACCACAGTGTGTTTAGAAATTTAGGGCAAAGTGCACCTTTTAGTTGCACCCTGTATAACAACAAACATATTCAATTTCAAGATCGACAATCGATTATGATCACAACAACTACAACTTGACAAAAAAATTAACGAAATTGATGCAAAGGTTAAAAAGCTATTTAAAATTTAGTTTGACCAAATTTTGTTTGTCCGGTTAATTTTGCGTGAGTCACATGGATCAACTGAGCGCTCACAAATAATCAATTAGTTCCCACCCATTTGATAACGCTGCTATCTAGAAACTTCTTACCGGCCGTTACTGAAAATAGCGGCAATATGGCAACGCTAGCCATGCTATGCTGGTCAGCTCCAGCAGTGTGGCGGTGAAAGATTAGGTGGCAGTCGTTTCGTTTGATATTTCTCCAAGTTCCAAGAGCAAATGTACGGGGAAATCTATGATGTATGCTATAATATACGTACAAATAGATTTTTACTCCGAAGCAGGAGCGCAGGCAGAAGCCTAAATGCCATGGCACCGCTGCAAGGAGGTTAAAGGAACTTGGTTAGTATGATTTTTAAGCTGACTAAGGTTAGGCGCACTGAGAAACGGCTCCTCGAAGATCGTTTCACAATTTCGATAGGGACAAGGTGGTGATTGAGCTATCAAACGCGAACTGAGATATTTAACATTTCTGATAGTTCCACTCTCACATCAAGCAACGGCGGATACAGGATTTGTGTCTGGGGGGAGGGGGGTGGGGGTCACACTGGTCAAAAAAAAACTTCATGTTCAGGAAGATGTTCTTGTTTGACATCAGTGCCTCTGAACATAAAAATTAAACACTTGACTGGCGGACGGACGGCAGATGACAACCCTACTCTTGTACCCTTAGGATACAGCTTAAACGTGATCAAAGTATTAAATCTAATTTATAAATGAACAATTTATTGTTAAATAACAAAATTAATTCTTCTTTTTTTGTCTTCCTGTGAATCGTTTAATATTAATACTTACCATCTCCTTTGAATCTAGTGCAACAACTCTTTTGTGGTTTTGTATGTCACAGTGGCGGATTTAAGTAATGGCAAAATGGACATTGCCGCCTGGGCCCCGCCAAGGAAGTGTGGTCACAAGCCCCCCCCCCCCCCCCCCCAGCAAAAATCAGCTCTAATGTCTATATTGTTCAGCGCGTCTGAATGTAAAATTAATAACAAGAATTCAGAGTGTTGTTCTATTCTTCTAATGACCATCTGCGTAATGTTTATGAAACAGCGCGTTAGCATTCAGTTTGAATAAGAAAATTTCCCTTTCATTTCTTAAGAAATTTTTGAAAAATGACTATTTCATTTCTAAAAAAATGACCGAATGACCCTTTTATTTCTCAAGGAGTGAAGGAGTTTCATTTTGTGCTTACAGTGATATATTATTACCTGGCATAAAATGTTCTATAAATAAATATCTTCGTGGTAAGTATCAGCCTCTCTGGTAATGCGTCTATTACAGTCTTTTCAGGTCTTCAATGCTTATAACCATAAACTTTCACAATACTGTGCATTTTTTATTTGATAACATATCTATTTTCTTCATGATAATATCGTGGAAGAAATTTTTTGAATGTATTATCAATTGCTTAGAGGATGAAGATATAATGAATGCAATATCTCTCATTTCCTCCATGAACTGGACCTTTTTCCTCAATTTGTTATGGTGGCATTCAGTATTGAGCCTAATTAATACTGTGCAAGTTCAAATGCAAAAGAAAGAAATAGACTTGATGATGGCTCAAAGGTGCTTTCAGCAGCATTAGAAAAATTAAAAGATTTGAGGAGCGAAGGCAAATTTTGTTCTGAAGGCTAAGAGTAAATGGGAAGAGATGGAATGGGAAAATCCTGGTTTTCACATTGTCAGAAAGAGGAGAATCAAAAAAATTTTCGACGAAAAAGCTGCAGACTCGCCACTGGAAACACACGAAATACATAAACATAAATTACTAAGTTTTGGATTCAATGAGTAACGAATTGGAAGAACGTGCTTAAGGATTTCGTGAAGTGAATGATATTGCCAGATGAATTAGTCAATCTAGAAGAAAACGAATTAGAAACCAGCGTCACATTTGATGGAAAAATATTCGGAATTTTTCACTTCAAATCTAAAATATGAATTAGCTAGTTTTACGAGCATGCATTTTTCAGAAAATCGTAATTTTACTAATGACATCCCGCTAGATTATTTGAAGTTCATGACTGCAAACAATTTTATAGACAGTTTTCCAGAGAGCTGCAGTTTATTGACTTTGCTTATCGGTTCAGCTAGTGCTGAACGTGTCATGAGCTCTTTGAAAATTATTAAAGAATACCGTCGAGTGAAAGATCAGTAGCTAATACACTTAATTTGGATTCTGCGATGGAGGTTTTTGCTGAACAAAAAGCAAGACGCGGATTCAAAGTAGAATAATTCTGTCTCTACTTGATGTAGACATATAGTAAAACAAACAGAGGTAACAGTGCGCAACAGCTACTACTGTGCATATAATTGTAAGCCCCTGTGAATGTGTGACATCCTTATTGCCAGCAAAAATCTGTAGTTCGAACCTTATCTGAACAATTTAGATGGATTTTACGTTATCGAAAAATTTTAGATCCGCGTGAATATTGAAACAGTTCAATTACCTGCTTTATTGGTACGTTGAAGCAGCATCAGGTTAACTTTTTGCATCAAATTACTAGTAAAAAACCTCTTGCACTATCCACGAGCTTGTTTCGGTTACTTGTACATGTCTTTCTAATTTTTTTATTCTCAGTTGCCGTCAGTAATTTGCAAATAGCGATAAATGCGGAGAATATCACTTTTGCAAATAGTGCCAGTATGACTTCGAAGTTGAGTCATTTATTTTAACAGTGAGTAGACCTGATCAAAAGAAATGTTTTTTTCCTTTAACATTTTTGTGGTAAAATTAAAGTAAAAAAGTTATAGCCCTTTAGAAGTTTGAGTACCGCCCTGTCTCAATAATAATATTATGAGCTCGTGTTTGGCAACAACGGATATAATCCGCCTTATCGGTTCATCGCATCGGAAACAAAAAAGCGAAAGAATTTGAAACGCTTATCACGATGTTTTTACTACAGTTTTATTCAGTTGTATTCAGTCAATGTGTCAGTCGGTAACGCGTGAGTGAATAGTGGTGTTTGTTGCGTGCCTCAAACGAAATATAAAATGGCACATGTTTACGAAAATGCTGAACTTGGACATGATTCTTGTTTCCCAATCGAGTGCAACCAACCCCTCGTGCCTTTGTTAATGTAGTACAAAGGGCTCGTGAATCAGGTGACTTAAGACCTCACAGGGAGGGCATCCCGGTGTTCCAAGACCGCACGATCAAATACAGGTCCGCACTGAAATACTTGTCGGGAGGATACTTTATAAAACAAGGTAACATTTTTTTTAATTTTTACACACATATTTTGGTTTATCTTCCTTCTACAATCATTATCTATAAATTAATGACTCAACTTCAAAGTCCTGTAGTGATGATAATAACGTATTTTAGTGTTGTTCACCAAGTTTTTATTCAATGAAATATTAATCACGGCAAACATGTCAACAACTATCGATCATATTTGTTTTATTTTCTTATAATTTTATGTGAATCCTATAAATAGCGTGCACTCCAAATTTGACTGGACGCCCTTTACTTATCGGTAGCATCCTCGATAACTTTTAAACTCTATTATGCACAAGAAGTTTGCTGGTTTAATTTACTTCAAAGAATTACGATGCTCAATACAACCTGTCCCGTGTCCGTGCGCTCTATTAAACGCAAGAACCAGGCTGATGTACGATTGCACTAATATGACATTACACATTAAATTTTCATATTAATTTATAGGTTATCATGCAACTTTCAAAGTATCCCTTGCCGTATTTTATTTGTCAATAATTGCAGTAATTTATGTTACTCGCAAAACAGTTGTAGTGCGTACTATTTGCCTTCTGTCCCCGATCATACCACTGCGCCTCCCCAGTGCAAATTGCCGACCAGGCTCTTTTCCTTAAATCCGCGTGTGGGGGGGGGGGGTCATGACTTCCTTGACCCCCCCTAGATCCGCGTCTGACATTGGCTACTACCTTCAGCGGTCATCCATCAAACGTGAACTAAGATCTTTACAGATCCAATAGCTTGCGATTTCACTCTCGCATTGACCGAATCTGGTAATACGAGTAGATGGCTGTTTGAGTTGTCTTATTTGCCAACACACTCATTGAACGCATAAAATATTTAATTGAATGTAAACAGAGTTAAAATTAAACATTTTGACAGAAGCAGGAATCCCTGGATAACTAAAGGTTTGATAAAGTCTGCCAACAAAAAAGAGGAACTATACAAAATAACGAAAACATCGCCATGTGCAGATACCTCCCATAAATATAACGAATATAAAAATATTTTTATCAATCTAGTTAGAGAAGCAAAACGCCAATTCTATCTAAAAAAATTACAAAATGCCAAATATTGATGAAATTAAGAATCGTGATGGAACAATATTAACAGATAAACGACAAATATCCGATGCATTCTTAAATTTTTTCACTAATGTTGGAGAAAATTTAGCATCCAGTATTAAAAAAATGGTTTCGAACGAAAAGTTCACAAAAACCCAACTTCCCAATTCATTCTATTTAGAACGCGTTAGTCCGATTGAAGTACAAGAAGCTGTCCTATCACTTAAAACCAAAAAAAGTCCTGGTGTAGATGGTATCAAAGCTGACCATTTAAAAATGATAGCCTACGACTTAGCCGAACCACTTTCTTACGTCATTAATTGGTGTTTCCAATCTGGAATTTGTCCTGATGCATTTAAAACAACTGTTATTACTCCTGTTTATAAAAGCGGTGACAGAATGGAAACATCAAATTATAGGCCCATATCAGTACAGCCAAAATTTTCGAAAAATTACTACAAAAAAGGATATTGCAATTTTTGGACAAAAACAAAATTATATGTTCTGACCAATATGGATTTAGAAAAGGAAAATCTACTACAGATGCAATTTTGGCTGCAATGGATGAAATTAACTCTAATGTCAACAAAAAGATACCTACTATTGGTATCTTTGTGGATCTAAAAAATGCCTTTGATACGGTTAACCATGTCGAGCTTCTGGAAGTTATGGAAAGATTGGGATTTAGGGGAGCGTCACAAATCCTTTTAAAAAATTACCTTTCAAGTCGGGCACAGACTGTCAAAATCACTAACACTTACAGTAAAAAAATGTACATCACGTGTGGTGTGCCTCAAGGAACAGTACTAGGGGTCCACTATTATTTAGTCTCGACTTAAATGACTTATTCAAAATTAACAGTTCTGGAAAGATTATATGTTCTGCAGATGACACCCTCGTATTATATAAAGCTGATGACTGGAGCACACTGAAGCAAATAACTGAAAAGGATTTTATAAGGATCATTGACTGGTTTGATACTGAAATTTTTACAGTTAACTTCAAAAAAACAAAATTTATTGCATTTACATCCTATTCAAAATTTTTACCTACCTTCGAACAAATTTCCATGGCCAAAAGACCAAAATCGATAGAGTTAACACTTTGAAATATCTTGGAATATTTATAGACTCACATCTAAGGTGGGATAACCATATTAAATATGTTATCAAAAAAATTAGAAATGTTGCCTATAAACTCAAAATGCTTGCTAACATTCTTACAGAAAGTTATCTGCGAATCCTTCACCATGCCTTAGTTAAAACCCATATAATATACGGCATCACAGCCTGGGGTGCCGCCTGCAAGACATCTATTTCTGACCTGAATATAGCACAAAAAACTGTTTTGAAAGCCATTTTCCATAAGCCAAGATTATATCCAACGAACAACTTATATCAAGAAACAGGGATTCTTGATACAAGACAACTTTATTTCTTACATGCCACTACCTTATACCATAAGTATTGTAATAAAAAGAAAAAATCCTATAAACACGAGCATAACACACGATTTCGAATAGGCTCATCTAATATCCAAAAACCACACAAAACATTATTCAAAAAATCATTTAAATTCTTAGCAGCTAAATTATATAATGTAGTACCAAACGAAATAAAGATACTTAATTTTGGAAAAAAATTTAGAAGAAAATTGAAAGACTGGGTTAGTAATGTGCAGCGAATGACTATACATAATTATATAGAAAACTAAAACTACAAAATTCCAATTACATTAATACCTTTTAGATTCAACAATAATTGTTATACACATATATGATTGATTGTTAGTTATTAAGATATAAACCACACATACGCGATGCCTTCTGTGGTTTTTTCATATTTATTTGCCCATTTTTTGTATTGTGGCGAATAAATATTATTATTATTATTATTATTTCGATGCTGAATACCTCCCACGACCTCCGCCTCGTCTGCATTGAAGTGTCATGGAGAATAACGCATCACGACCTTCGCTTAACCTTGACTACACCGCGACAAAAACGTGTGCGTTGCGGAGAACCCTTTGAAGCGCACACGAGTCCCCGTTTTGTTACGGAATCACGTGTTATGTGGTGGAAGAAAGAGCTCTGAGCACGGTGCGGCAGTCCGTGGACCGTATAAGAATGCTCATCGTCGATTCCGGCCGGATGCACGGACTAATCGACCGGAAAAGGTACAAAGGCCACAGACACGGAACAGGAGGGAGACAACAGTAGTTTTTGTGGGTGAGACAGGTGAGAGTCTCATGCACAATTGCACATTGCGGGTGTAGCACCGGATTTGTATACAAGAACGTTGAGGGGAGGATAAACGGTATAGCGAAATCGTTCGAGAAAGTGAGGCTTGAAAAGTTTTTTGGAGTAGAAAAGTGCACTTGATGGATTAGTCGTCTATAATCACTGGCCAACAAATTTTAGTTTTTTAATTGTATCTTGTGGTAAAAGTGCACTTCTTTGT
This sequence comes from Acanthoscelides obtectus, assembly GCA_963669975.1. Classification (NCBI taxonomy): domain Eukaryota; kingdom Metazoa; phylum Arthropoda; class Insecta; order Coleoptera; family Chrysomelidae; genus Acanthoscelides; species Acanthoscelides obtectus. Next base: position 5,571,267 of record CAVLJG010000004.1, on the reverse strand, counting down.
TAATTTTGGGGCGCTGAATCCAAAAATGACAATGAAATAAAAAAATTAGTTGCGGTTTAGAAAAAAAACTTTTTATTTTTAAGGATATATTAAAAAAAGTAACAAGATTCATATACTTATAAGAATCACTATAAACGCGGTCTTTTTGCTGTTCTTTTATGGATCGTTTCTGGAGCATCTCTACCAAGAGTCCAACAGTAGTCTGCAAGCATGGAAGGATTCCACTTTCCCTGGTACCTTTTTTCCATTGTTGAAATATCCTGATGAAAACGTTCGCCGTGCTCATCACTTACGGCTCCGCAATTGTCAGGAAAAAAGTCCAGGTGTGACTGTAAGAAATGTATCTTAAGAGACATATTACAGCCCATCTTTTGATACGATGACAGCATATTTTTGACAAGGGTTTTATAGTTGTCAGCTTTTCTATTTCCCAAGAAATTAGTGACCACCAGACGGAAATCATTCCAAGCAGTTTTTTCAATACCTGTTAAAGTGTTTTCAAACTGTGTATCTTTCAAAATATTTCGAATCTGTGGCTCAACAAAAATACCTTCTTTAAACTTTGCCTCACTTAGTCTTGGAAATTTCTGACGCAGGTATTGAAAAGCTGACCCATCTCTATCTAATGCCTTGACAAAGTTTTTCATTAGGCCCAACTTGATATGCAGTGGTGGTAATAAATTTTTTTTCGAATCTACTAATGGCATATGCTGGACATTTTTTTGACCTGGCTCTAGGAATTGACGAACAGGCCAGTTTTGTCTGGTGTAATGAAGTGCCTTTGCCCGACTGTCCCATTCACACAAAAAACAGCAAAACTTTGTGTAGCCTAGCTGCAGCCCAAGTAAAAGTGCAACAACTTTCAAATCGCCACAAATATGCCATTGGTGTTCATCGCATTTTAGGGATGTCAATAGGTACTTCATATTGTCATATGATTCTTTCATGTGAACTGCATACCCTACAGGAAGAGGTGGTAAAATATTTCCAATATGCAATAACACTGCCTTTAAACTCAATGTTGAACTGTCTATAAACAATCTCCATTCTTCTGGGTTATAGTTTATATTTAAAGCCGCCAGTAAGCCGTTAATGTTACTGCAGAAAACCAAGTTATTCTCCATATTGAAAAATGGTTCTAAGTCTTTGTGGCGTTTACGAAAAACACATACCGAAACATCGTCTTCTAACAAGTTCCACTGCTGCAGTCTTGATCCAAGTAACTCTGCCTTACATTTTGGAAGTTCTAAATCTCTTACAAGATCATTTAATTCTGACTGTGTTATTTTGTGCGGTTGGTGGCATGACGTGCTCGGTATAAAATCAGGATCTCTTGACGTTGATGGCATATCTTCTTCTTGACGAATCACTCGATCGCCATGATCTGATTCGTTTTCTGATTCGCAAGTGTAGGATTCTGGGGGTTTTGGAATAGGATTTTCGTCACTGTGAGGCACAGGTCTCATCGCAGATGGTATGTTTGTGTAGTTAATAACCGATTTTTTTTTCTTGGTTATACCTGTGGCTTGTCCAACACAAGGTACCATGCAAAAGTAACAATCATTAATATGATTTGTAGGCTCTCTCCAAACCATTGGGACAGCAAAGCGCATAGACCGTTTTTTGCCATTTAACCAGCTCCTCAGACTTGAAGCACATGTATTACAGCAGATGTGGGGTGCCCACTGTTTGTCTTGATCACCTAGTTTACAACCGAAATAAAGCTGATATGCCTTTGTTATTAGTGGAGTAATAGACCGTCTCTGAGACGCAAAAGTCACGTCACCACACACGTAACAAAACTGATCTGGATTGTTTACACACTTTCGAGACATCTTGCATGAACGCTGTCAGCCAACTGAGGAAAAAATGGCTAATATAAAACAATATAATGTACACGTATGTATAACGTAACACAATCATGCCGATTAAATCATCTTTCCTTGCCGAATATGAAAATGTAGCACGTGCATTCTTGTGAATTACAGTATATTAACACTGTCACAGCAGGAACACATATAATTACCGTAGCTCTAAAACTTGAACTAATATTGAAAAAATAAGTTTCATTCCGGTTATAGCACATTAAAAATAGTAATATTTTGTTCATTTTATTTAGGATATTTTTTGGCTGTTGATCAGTATAATCTATCCGATGAACGTACGGAGTAATAAAACAAGTGACAGGCAGCCCGATCTACACCGCACAACTACCTGCAAAACCGATAATGCGTTATCGCCAGTGGCGTGTAGGTTTTAAAATTGATTGATGTACCATTTAATTTATTTTAACTGTTTCTTCTATCTTTCAAGGTGCGATAAGGTTTATTACATTGATATATTAAATATGCTGCCCCAGTTTATGATTCGTTAACCTTACATATTTTTTAAATTACAAAAATAATTTTAATACCTGGGAAAAAATAAAGAAAACGGCTCAAAAATCAAGTTCTTTTTTAGATTGGATTCTGGATGTTTTTAATACAATACCTAATAATGAATCTACCTGCATGATTACCACGTTTATTTAGACGGCTCTATCTGGATGGACTTTAAATTGGATTATCCCAATCATGTGTTTATTTCGGCAATCCACAAGTCAAACCAAAACTGATAACGTCAAAATCTTGGACAGAGGGCTCCTTTGAAATTAGCGGTCAAGATTAACACAGGATTGGGATAACCTACTTTGGATAGAGCCGTAGTAATAAACATGGTAATTATATAAGTATGTTTAGGGATATATAGGCCCTTCGTCATTATACAGTAAATATACAAATTACATTTATTAACTAATCGCTATCACTATCAGTATAATCTGGAGATTCTGAAGTTAATAATCACCGGTTCAACCACTGTTTCCATACATTGGTCAGTTGTCCACATTTTTTCTTCCTCCTTCTCAAAATGTTCAGTTGCTTTTTTCCAATTTTCCGGAGTTACATTTTGTACCGAGGTGTAAAAGAGCTGCTTTGCATCTGCGATCTTGAAAGTTGCGTTTTTTCTGGAAACTTCGTTCGTAAAATAGTCCGATTGGTAGATTTAACCATTTCGTCGATGACATACTTGTCAGCATTTTTATTGCCCTTGACCAGGTTTAAAAGTTCTGCTTTGATAATATCGTTGTCAAAGGGAACGTTATGCCTTCGTAGCCGTTCCTGTATTTCGCCTTTTCTGTTTCCACTGTTTGGTGCTTTATCAATACGTCTACTATGGTATGAATCATTGTCCATAACAATGACAGCGTTCTCTTATAGACGGCTTATAATATTTTCAAACCATTCTTCAAATATACTAAGTGACATCTAAATACGAACACCCAGTTTAAATGGTTTTATTTTAATAAAAGTTGGTGAATGTATTTATCTTACTGTAAATAACAAGAGAAAAAATTTTCAGCCTTATCAGTTGGACATTCCGGTTTTTATACTGCTTTTTTTTTAATTCACTAACACTCTAAAAATGAATATTTCAGCCGCAGTAAAGAATCAACGTTGGCGGATTTTGGTTCTTGACATCCTTTACGATCGGTTACGATGCCTAGAGTACGGAGACCTGTACGATTTCGTCAACTTAGTGAGTTTGATAGGGGCCGTATAGTGGGACTTCGGGAAGCTGGACTTTCTGTTCGGGCAATTGCAGTTAGAGTGCAAAGAAGTGTAGACACTGTGGTTAGGTGTTGTCAGGCATGGCTTCGAGAAGGCCGTACGCAAAGAGCGAGGGGCACTGGACGCCGCCGTAGAACAACAAACCGTGAAGATCGCCGCCTAAGATTAGTGGCCTTAAGGGACCGTTTCTACACTACCAGATCCATTGCAAATGAATGGTTTGCAGAACACGGAAGATCTATTGGCATGCGAAGTGTTTACCGACGAATGAGAAGTTTTGGCTTGTTTTCATACCGGCCACACTGGGTCCTCCCTTTAACTCGAGAACACCGACGTAATCGCCTTGAGTGGTGCAGACAACGGTCACTCTGGGATCAGGAATGGAACAGTCTCGATTTTGTTTAGGCATACACGATGGTCGTGCCAGGGCTAGAAGGCGACGTGGTGAAAGGAGGAGTCCATCAGAGGTAACATGAATGCGCAACGTTATATCCACGAAGTTCTAGAACCCCATCTTTTACCCTATCTTGACACCCTGGCAGATCCAACTTTCCAACAAGATAATGCCCGACCACATGTTGCAAGATTCACAATAGACTTCTTTCAACATAATGATGTCACATTGTTACCATGGCCACCAAGATCTCCCGACTTATCCCCAATTGAGCACGTGTGGGATATGATGGGTAGGAGATTGCTCAATTTGCAACGTCCTCCTCAGACTCTAGAAGTACTTCGAGAGGAGTTGGTGGTTACCTGGAATGAGATACCACAGGAGGACATTGACCACCTGATCAGAAGCATGCCGAGGCGCGTTGGAGAATGTGTAGCACATCAGGGTGCATCCACACATTATTAAAGGTCAAAGGGCTTTAAAGCAGTGCAATCATTTTGAAATTTTTATCATTTACTTATTATGCTTCATTAAGTACTTATACAAACTTTTATTAAAATAAAACCATTTAAACTGGGTGTTCGGATTTATATGTCACTTAGTATAAATTAACATTCATATCGGCGTGGTAGTCTCCTGCTTGTCTTGATTCAAATACCAATAGTCCATAATTAGCCGTTTTCCTCTACCTGAAGCATTTTTTAATCCCATGGAGAGACCTCCCAGGAAGGATTGCCGAGGATGCTCAACTGATGAATCCACCCATACTTTGCATTGAGCCAAGTCTCGTCTAGGTAGCATATCTTCCTGCCTTTTTCTCTATTCTTTCAGATTTCGCGTAAGTATCTACGTCTCCAACATATTATCTCGTTCTTTTCTTTCAGGATGCTATTTCGCTTCCTTCCTACAAAACTAAAAAGTACATTGAATCTTTAAATTCGTTAATTCAATGAACGAACGAATTTCAGGTGGTTCAGCTCAACAAAATTGCAAATTTAGTTTAGTCATAAAGTATAGATAAAGAATGATAAAAAAACTCTAAACTATTTTTGTGTGTCAACATTTTACGGATTTTTTAGTTTTGTATTTTATTTTCAAATAAAAAACAAAATAAGTTTTTGGTACAACACTTATCGAAAATTAAGTTCCTTCATCAATGTAGCCAACGTCGTTTGAAGTCTTACAAGTCGTCGTCGTTTATTGATAACAACATTTTTATTAATGCCTTAGTTTCTTGTGAAACGATGTCCAAAACTACTCTGGGTCCATGGTAACCTTTGGGAGGAGAAAGACTGTTGCTTCTTTTGTGCTCCGCCAAAATTTTATATACACTGCTACTTGATGCGCCCGAAAACAAATTAATACATTTTGCATATATATATATCATATGTTATATAGCCTGCAATGTCTTACAATTGAAGAAGAAAACAATAGGAAAGTCCTGACCCTGACACCGAACAGTAGAAATCTAGAAATATCCCAGCCTTTCTGAAGAAGAGAAAAGGCTATGAAAATCAAGGAGGTCATAAAAGCCTCCTACAATTACGTACCTCAGAGCCAGACTAGGTTAAGTCCAAATGAGTAGTTTTGAGGTTAATTAAATTTGAAATATTTTTCTTGTATTGCATTGTATGCGACTTGACATGAGTTGAAAAGTCGTAACTTCCTTATTATTACAGATAAATGGACGGTGCAAGTAGCAAATAGAAATTCACAATATTATCACATGCTTAACACAATAAACTCATTTTTGACGAAAATGGACTGGTTCTGGAGTACAGACGACTGACGATGTGGCACTAAGTGTCGATAATCTCTATAAGTTGTAGAGTGGAGATGATTCCATAAACTAACAAATTGGTTTACCGCCGCTACGTTAGCAAAACTTTCGGCGACCGCATCGTCCCAGGCCTTCTATTTATATTTGGTCGCCAATCGATTGGTTGCTAACTGGATTTGCTACGTCGAAGTTTGAAACTTTTGGACGTGCTCAGAGGCCGCTAGAAGATAACGAGCAAACGGGTCTCGTTGTTTACTGCCCAGGAACAAAGTAGGCTATGAGATCGATTCAACTTTTTTAATCCGGAATGATAAAACTGCTCGCAACTTCGGAGCGGAAGACGGGTGTTTTTCTGTAATGCGATAAATAGTTTTCGGTATTCTGCGATTTCAAACTGAGGTTTGTGTTATTCTTGGCGGCGGCAAAGCGTACAGTCTAGTTTTAGGAGCGTACAAGCTGAAAATGGCGTTAAGTAGTTTATTACGTATTTAAGGTAGTGGTGTTTAATACAGTAAGTAGGTAGTAAGTTTGATACAGTTTCATCCGAGTAGTTTCGGTGTCAGATTATTATAGGCAATCTGTAAGTCGAACTACTATTTTCTGTAGCATTTACGTAGTAATTTACTACACAACAAAATTTTGTTTAAATTTTAAATAACTTTTTCACCTTTGCATCAATTGTTAATTTATTCGTGAAGTTGTAGGTAGTTTCTTTGTCATCATTACCGACTGTCGATCTTGCAAACAAATTTAAAATGTTTGTTGTTATACAGGGTGTAACTAGAAGATGCATTTTGCCCTAAATTTCTGAACATCCTGTAAAAGCATTGGATTACTGAATAATGTGTCTCATTATGAGAATTTTAAGCCTCAACTTTTCTCAACAGTTCTTTTTTTGATTCATATCAATATCTCAATTGTTGAAGAATATATGCTGTTTTGAAGAAAATCATGCGAATCATAGCCATAAACAAGAAATTGTTTCTAGCAGGCTTTGCCGAGTGAGAAATATTGTTTCAAGTATACTGTGTCTGTTAGCATTTCTATAGCATGTCAAAAAGATTCTTGTCAGGCAATACTCAACAAAAGTTACACCGAAATAAGTAGCGCAAGCTGTAGCTTCACAACATGATGATCGACCTATTCTGTATATCTATGATTTTCTTCACGACAGCATATATTCTTCAATAATTGAGATATTGACATGAATCAAAAGAAGAACTGTTGAGAAAAGTCGAAGCTCAAAATTCTCATACGAACACACATTATTCAGTAATCCAATGTTTCCACAGAGTGTTCAGAAATTTAGGGCAAAATTCACCTTTTAGATAACAACAAACATTTCAGTGAGGACCTGTATTTGATCGTGAGGTCTTGGAGCACCGGCATGCCCTCCCCTGAGAGGTCTAAAGTCACCTGATTCACGAGCCCGTTGTACTACATTAACAAAGGCACGAGGGGTTGGTTGCACTCGATTGGGAAACCGATCCGCATAAACATGTGCCATTTTTTATTTCGTTTGCCAAATTAATAAAATCATTTTTAAAACGCAATAGAAAAACTGCTTCACAAATAAAATCTCTACGGATAACCAAAAGATTCGAGCGAGTTCAAACTTGTACTGAAGGCGGAACACATGTTCCCCTATTTCTCCTCAAAGCCCGGTGCCTCCAGTGTTGCGATATCAAACGCAACGTTGCCAGTATCATCACTTGATTCACAGACCTCATAAATTATCTGAATTTGAATAATCTAGCCGAAAAAGAAGCAGAAGAATGAAGGGTTCCCATTTAATATTTTCATATAGCAAAGGTAACAGGGCGTGTCGTGAAAGGCAATACCTGCTCCAAATTGTAAATTGCATCAAAATGTGTACGTAAGCATAGGAGGGGGGGGGGTAAGAGATTTGCGTTGTTTTGCTGAAAGGGGGGAAATTGGCAAAAAATCTGCTTACCTAAAAAAGTTCTTACTAGAACGGACAGGAGAAAAACCTAGAAAAAAGTTTTTTGAACTGTCTGCTAGTGGGAGTAAGTGGAATCTTGAATTTAAAATGTGAATTCCATTATACTAACAAAAAAATACCTGAGCTATAAATTCGAGGATAGTCTGACCCTTTCTTGTTTGACAATTTTTGCTGTAACTCTGTAAAAATAAAGTAGTGGGGGGTATTCAAATGTTTCCGTATCTTTGAATTGACTAAGACGATTTTAAGAAACTTGGGTTAGTCGAAAAGAGCTATTCCTGGGCTACAAATGTTATCAAATTTGAAGCTTTGTTAGTTTTACATGTGGCCGCTAGAAAGCCCGAAAAAAATTAAATGCATCAATACCATGTCTAAACAAACTCGCAAAAACCACATTTTGTGTAGGCCAAAGAAAATTTTACGAGTATACGGGAATCCCTTAAATTTTTAATTTTTTAAACTAATTGTCCTGGTCTTTCTTTTTATTATTAAATTGTAGGACCGATTCAAAAAAAAGTTTTAAATACCCCCGTATATAATCGGAAGGATGACCATCACTCTCTATGTATTCCTGAAGCCGCTCAATGGTAGACAAAACTGCAGCTTCAATTTCGGCTCTCGATATGTTACGTATTGCATTACGAATCCGGTTTTTCATATATTTTCCCTTCAATCGTCCCCATAAACAAAAATCAAGAAAAGTTATGTCTGGTGATTGCAAAGGCCATGGAAACAGACTTCCTCTTCCAATCCACCGCTGTTGAAATATTTAAAGACGAGGTACTTTATTGTTAAGTTAATATAGCGATCACAGAAACATCACTTTTTTAGATTCAAGATTGCAGTTACGCCGCCTAGCGGCCATCTCAGAAAGTTGAAAATATTTTCCTGGTTTTTCCTTGGCCATTTTAGTGATAAGTATTTTTGCCGCAAGCCTCTACGGTGGATAGGCTCCCAGATAGGGTACCTCGAGATGCTCGAAAAAGTAATGGAAAACGCAGCAAAACGGGCACATTTTGTTTTGGCCAATAAAGGTGGCCACTTGATAGATGTTGTGTTCAAAAACTAGTCCCAATAAATTGTAAAGGACCGTATTTAATAAAAATACCCGATATACAGGGTGTTTCAGTTTATTGTTGCATAAGATTCGATAGAACTTTTAAAATTAATGCATAAAGTCTATATAAACATGGGACGAAAAATGCGTGGCTTCCGAAATACAAGGTGTTTAAATTTACTTTCTAAAATAGTTTTTTTAAATATTTCGAATAATATGAATATATGATGTATAACAGTGAAAATTGGTACACAAGGGTTTTTTGGTACGACAAAACGAACCATGGGCAAAGTTTTACTGTAGCCGCTGGAGGGTGCTCTCTACTGTACCTGTAGTGTATTAAAAAAAAAACGAAAATTTTTTCTTAGTGCAATTTTTTGATTTTTGACTAAAAAAACTGATTCTTCGCACTTTTCAACATAAAAAAGCTCTCTTGTGAATTTTCGTTATAGTTAGCCATTTTTGAGATATTTCGAATTTTAAGGTTCGATGCATTTTTAATTATTTATGATAAAATAACGTTAAAAAGTCAGTATCTCGATAATTTTTAGAAGTAGGCTGTGCCTGCAAATATTTTTGAAATTGAAAGCAGAATAAGGTTAAACGTCAATTAGTTGACATTAGTTTTGTTGTCTGTTGAAACCTGAAACATTTTTTGCAATTGTGAATGCACGAAATTCAGATTCTTTTACCTGTTTTTTTTTGTAAGTTTTATAAAAATGCCATTTTTATTCTCCAATCAAGAGTTAGCGGATATTCATTTTGTGTACGGCTTTGTAAATGGAAACGTAGTAGGAGCAGCCAGAAAATACGCACGAAGATTTCCAAACAGACGACATCCAACCCGCTCAGTATTTGTAAGAGTGCATCGCCAAATAATTTAAAATGGTTTTGGAAATCTCCAAAGGGATCAAAACATAAATGTTCGTCAGCGCAGATTTACCCGTATGATTCTGCGTGAGTTTGATAGACATCCGACCACAAGTGTTAGGAGAGTTTCTGGTGCCTTGGGAATTTCAGTAAGCCATGTTCACCGTGTTCTTAGAAATGACCAGAGATGTCCTTACCATTTACAACCTGTACAAGGACTACAGCCAGGGGACGGAGAACGAAGAATCACATTTTGTCAGTGGATTCTTGATAGAACTGTTAATAATAGGGAGTTTTTAAGTAACGTTTTATGGACCGATGAGTCATGCTTCACTAGCCTGGCCTCCACGATCCCCTGACCTAAATCCATTAGATTTCTTTGTGTGGGGATTTCTAAAAGAAAAAGTGTACCAGACTCCCGTAACCACAAGAGATATGCTAATAGACAGAATCAGGAATGCATGTGATGAAATAAGGCCTTATTTGAATAATGTTATACCACGTTCGATCATTCGTAGATGTGAATTGTGTATTGAACAATTGGGTTTACATTTCGAGCAACTACTTTAGATTTTGTATGTTTGTCCTAACTATGCAATAGCATTTTAGTTGTAAATAATTAATTTAATTTGTTAAAAATAATATTGGAAAATTAAACCAATTAGTATTCTGTTTTTTGTGTTTATTTGGAGTTAGGAATTATTGCTGTATTTAAAAACACAATCTAAACGATCATCTTAATTACTTGTAATGCCCAAATCGAAAATGTAAAAAAAATATTATTTTCCCATAAATAATTAAAAATACATCGAACCTTAAAAATCGAAATATCTCAAAAATGGCTAACTATACCGAAAACTCACAGGAGAGCTTTGTTATGTTGAAAAGTGCGAAGAATCATTTTTTTTATTAAAAAAGCAAAAAATAGCACTAAGAAAAAATTCTAGCGGCTACAGTAAAACTATGCCCATGGTTCGTTTTGTCGTACCAAAAAACCCTTGAATACCAATTTTCACTGTTATACATCAAATATTGTTCGAAATATTTAAAAAAAACTATTTTAGAAAGTAAATTTAAACACCCTGTATTTCGGAAGCCACGCATTTTTCGACCCATGTTTATATAGACTTTATGCATTAATTTCTAAAGTTCTAACGAATCTTAAAGTTATGCAACAATAAACTGAAACACCCTATATAGGAATCAATTTTTCGTTTTCAAAGTTATTTCATGTTTACGTACCGACATAAAAGATGACGCACCCTGTATATATTCCCTTGCCGGTGGCGTGAAAAGTAAAAAGTGCACAATAGCCTTGCTGGAAAATGTTCAAGTCCAGTCGTTGAAACCTGTAATCTAAGACCAGAAGTGCTCAGCAAATTGAACTAACCGTTTCGCGATGAGTCAATCTAACCTTAAATCCTACGACGCTATCTCCCTTAGACGGTTGACATTTCCTCCCCGTTTTGCCGCTTGGTAATAACCCGGTGGCCATCATGCAGGAATCTTCTTAGGAATCCAATTACGCTGGTGGCCATTACGTCCCGTCCATGATGACCCATAAAAGGAGGACATACGTGACATCGCCATCGCCTGCCTCCGGTTCGACTACGGGGGTCCGGGGGACCGACAGTCCGGGCCGCGTCATTATCAGATACGCTAAGGATGCAAATCGCCCGCTCCGCAGCCAGTTCTAAGAGTGTAATGAGCCGGAGGGAGGCTGAATTAAGCGATAGTCCGGTACACAAGGGATAAGATCCGCGAAAAATAAAGTGAAGGGTGTGTTTTTCTAGAAATATCAAGAAATCAACGATGGATTATTCGATTGACATGAATTTTATTTATTCGAAAGATAATCTTGTGGCACTACATTTTAAATATGATTTCTGGCATAACGGCTGGCTCGGATGTAGTCCAATCTGGACGTCCAATTTCACTGGACAACAAATTTTAGCTTTTTAATTGTATCTTGTGGGAAAAGTGCACTTCTTTGTTAATTTTGGGGCGCTGAATCAAAAAATGACAATGAAATAAAAAAATTAGTTGCGGTTTAGAAAAAAAACTTTTTATTTTTAAGGATATATAGTATTAAAAAAAGTAACAAGATTCATATACTTATAAGAATCACTATATGCGCTGTCTTTTTGCTGTTCTTTCATGGATCGTTTCTGGAGCATCTCTACCAAGAGTCCAACAGTAGTCTGCAAGCATGGAAGGATTCCACTTTCCCTGGTACCTTTTTTCCATTGTTGAAATATCCTGATGAAAACGTTCGCCGTGCTCATCACTTACTGCTCCGCAATTGTCAGGAAAAAAGTCCAGGTGTGAGTGTAGGAAATGTATCTTAAGAGACATATTACAGCCCATCTTTTAATACGATGACAGCATATTTTTGACAAGGGTTTTATAGTTGTCAGCTTTTCTATTTCCCAAGAAATTAGTGACCACCGGACGGAAATCATTCCAAGCAGTTTTTTCAATACCTGTTAAAGTGTTTTCAAACTGTGTATCTTTCAAAATATTTCGAATCTGTGGCCCAACAAAAATACCTTCTTTAACCTTTGCCTCACTTAGTCTTGGAAATTTCTGACGCAGGTATTGAAAAGCTGACCCATCTCTATCTAATGCCTTGACAAAGTTTTTCATTAGGCCCAACTTGATATGCAGTGGTGGTAATAAATTTTTTTTCGAATCTACTAATGGCATATGCTGTACAATTTTTGACCTGGCTGTAGGAATTGACGAACAGGCCAGTTTTGTCTGGTGTAATGAAGTGCCTTTGCCCGACTGCCCCATTCACACAAAAAACAGCAAAACTTTGTGTAGCCTAGCTGCAGCCCAAGTAAAAGTGCAACAACTTTCAAATCGCCACAAATATGCCATTGGTGCTCATCGTATTTTATGCATGTCAATAGGTACTTCCTATTGTCATATGATTCTTTCATGTGAACTGCATACCCTACAGGAAGAGATGGTAAAATATTTACAATATGCAATAACACTGCCTTTAAACTCAATGTTGAACTGTCTATAAACAATCGCCTTTCTTCTGGGTTATAGTTTATATTTAAAGCCGCCAGTAAGCCGTTAATGTTACTGCAGAAAACCAAGTTATTCTCCATATTGAAAAATGGTTCTAAGTCTTTGTGGCGTTTACGAAAAACACATACCGAAACATCGTCTTCTAACAAGTTCCACTGCTGCAGTCTTGATCCAAGTAACTCTGCCTTACATTTTGGAAGTTCTAAATCTCTTACAAGGTCATTTAATTCTGACTGTGTTATTTTGTGCGGTTGGTGGCATGACGTGCTCGGTATAAAATCAGGATCTCTTGACGTTGATGGCATATCTTCTTCTTGACAAATCACTCGATCGCCATGATCTGATTCGTTTTCTGATTCGCAAGTGTAGGATTCTGGGGGTTTTGGAATAGGATTTTCGTCACTGTGAGGCACAGGTCTCATCGCAGATGGTATGTTTGGGTAGTTAATAACCGATTTTTTTTCTAGGACATACCTGTGGCTTGTCCAACACAAGGTACCATGCAAAAGTAACAATCATTAATATGATTTGTAGGCTCTCTCCAAACCATTGGGACAGCAAAGCGCATAGACCGTTTTTTGCCATTCAACCAGCTCCTCAGACTTGAAGCACATGTATTACAGCAGATGTGGGGTGCCCACTGTTTGTCTTGATCACCTAGTTTACAACCGAAATAAAGCTGATATGCCTTTGTTATTAGTGGAGTAATAGACCGTCTCTGAGACGCAAAAGTCACATCACCACACACGTAACAAAACTGATCTGGATTGTTTACACACTTTCGAGACATCTTGCATGAACGCTGTCAGCCAACTGCGGAAAAAATGGCTAATATGAAACAATATAATGTACACGTATGTATAACGTAACACAATCATGCCGATTACATCATCTTTCCTTGCCGAATATAAAAATGTAGCACGTGCATTCTTGTGAATTACAGTATATTAACACTGTCACAGCAGGAACACATATAATTACCGTATCTCGAAAACTTGAACTAATATTGAAAAAATAAGTTTCATTCCGGTCTTAGCACATTAAAAATAATAATATTTTGTTGATTTTATTTAGGATATTTTTTGGCTGTTGATCAGTGATTTTCGATGACTTTTTCCAACATTTGTGGCCGTATATGGCGTATATGGCACAGATCGACGACTTTACATAGCCCCACAGAAAATAGTCTAGCGTTGTTAAATCACAAGATCTTGGAGGACAATTCCCTTGTCCAAAACGTGAAATTAGGCGGTCACCAGACGTGTCTCACAATAAATCGATTGTAGCACGAGCTGTGTGACATGTTGCGCCGTCTTGTTGGAACCACAGCTCCTGGACATCATGATTGTTCAATTCAGGCATGAAAAAGTTAGTAATCATGGCTCTATACCTATCACCGTTGACTGAAACGTTCTGGCCATCATCGTTTTTGAAGAAGTACGGACCAATGGTTCCACCAGCCCATAAAGTGCACCAAACAGTCAGTTTTTCTAAATGTAACGGTGTTTCGACATAGACTTGAGAATTAGCTTCACTCCAAATGCGACAGTTTTGTTTGTTGACGTAGCCATTCAAACAGAAGTGCGCTTCATCGCTAAGCAAAATTCGCTTATGAAAATCGGGAACAACGGCAATCTCGTTTTGGGCCCATTCAACAAATTTTCGCCTTGCTTGAAGATCGTTTGGCTGCAATTCTTGCACGAGTTGGATTTTCTAAGCACGTAAACCAAGATCTTCCATAAAGTGGATGGACAAAGATCCTATTCCTGTGCTCGATGGCGGATGGACTCATTCGGGTCTTCCTCAACGGTAGCAATAGCTTCTTCTTTACACACCGTACGGCGTCTTTGGGGATGCGAGTTATCAATTAGAGTAAACGTGGTGCGAAAACGTTCCATGATTAATCGAATTAACTGCTCTGATGGACGATTTTGTCGTCGATAACATGGACGTAGTGCGCGATACGTATTCCGCACAGAACCATTATTTTCGAAATAAAACTGCACTATTTGCAAGCGTTCTTCAGGCGTGAGTCTATTCATGATGAATTGCCAAACCAAACTGAGAATAAATCACTTGACAGCTGTCAAATCGGTCGCCATCCTCAAAAGTAATGCCATCTTAAAGTTCTATACCTCGAAAAAAAAAAACACCCGTATATTTATCCAGGAAAGACATTGAACCAAAACATAACCAGCGCAGCGCGTGTTCGGTTCGTGATCAGCACGTTCAATCCAGGCATTCTAGCGAAAATCTGGGGACGTTTTTGGTGTACAAATTATTTGGTGAAAACGTGTCGAACGGGTTTTATTTGCGAAAATAGGGGAAGCATCATTTTCATTTTTTCATCAAGTTATTTTATCACTGACGCAATGAACTCTAAAACATTCACAGATTAAATTATTAAATACCAAAAGAGCTTTGAAATTATTGTGACGAATATGTGAATTTTATTTTGTTAGACGAATCATTTATCGAATATACAGGGTGGCGCGTCTAAAACGAAACAGACGCATTTACTGGCAGCACAGTTTTTTTTGGAAAAACGCTCAGACCCGTCGATCTTGTTTTCGAGGAGGACCCAAGTTTGGCAAAAAATCACATTAACACGTGCAGCCCCCTGGGCGGGGGTGACAGCAACCCTAAAATCTTAAATGGAAAGGGGGGTCGAGTGATACCTTATTTTAAAGGTCTTTCAATTCCCTTTATAATGATGTAAAATACATGAGCTTCAGTTCAGTAGTTTTGAAGATTTATCGATTTAAAGCTTAAAGTAGACTTTAATAGGTACATCAGATTAGTTTGTACTACTTTCAGAAGAAATTTGACTAACAGAATTTTCTCAATAAGTAAATGTTTTTCTTCACTACGCCCATGGTTTGTTTATCATTTTGTTGTTGAAAATAGCTATTGGTGTTTTTTTTTTTGTGGGAATTAAGTTAATTCTTGAAGAAAGATAAGGAAATATCTCGTACTTATTTTAAATAGGAATTTAGTACATAGGTTGCGATTGATTTGACCTAACTTTGTTGCTAAAATAACTTGTAATGCTTTATTAGATAAATTAACCATTGTATATTCCACAGCAGAAAGAGTTTTTCAGTTTTTCAGAATGATCGGCGGTACATTGCGAATAGGTTGATATTCCAACAGAATGGTGGCCCACCACATTACGCATTACGTGTTCGACAATATTTAGATCAGACGTTTCCAGATCGAAGGATCGGTAGAAGAGGTGCCATTTAAGATTTTAGGGTTGCATGTGTTAACGTGATTTTTTGCCAAACTTGTGTCCCCCTCGAAAACAAAATCGACGGGTCTGAGCGTTTTTCCAAAAAAAAAAATGAGCTGCCAGTAAATGCGTCTGTTTCGTTTTCGATGCGCCACCCTGTATACTAAGTGACATATAAAATGCAACACACAGAATTGTTTATTGAATGTTGATAAAAACTTGTAAACACATTTGCTATCATGGAAGTATACACATCTGTCAAATCAGAATACCAACAATATGAACATGTTTACTCAATATTCAGCGATTTTTATATGTTAGTTCCATTTGTTTCATTGCATTATCATGCCTAGAGTTCGCAGACGCGCTATTTCACTCACTTTCCGAGTTTGAGAGGGAGTTCGGATAATCTGGTTACGTGATTCTAATTAAACTGTTTGGATCAAGTTTATGGTTTGTAAGATAAGGTCTAAGTGAGGAAATATTTTTTTTTTTGGGTGAAAAGGAAGAGCGGACCTTTCAAGAAAATACTAAGATCCGATTTTTGCTGTCGGGAAATCAGCTAGAATTTGTTCAAGTTCTATGCAATTTTTTATGTGCTTATCTTGGCAATAGAAACGATATATTATTATTTATAGCAGGAGTTTAGAAAAAGTTACAATTGCCTCAGTGTGTGTGATATGCATGAAAGTTTTATGTAAGCATGAGGCCCAATCGCCTTGAAAGGCTTTTGAAGCAACACCATCCTACTCTGGTTTTGAAGACGAAACAGCTTTTTTCTTCTAAAGCAGAATCACTCAAGCGCATGAGACTGTATAAATCGGGTAGTTATCACCCAGGTGTATCGCAGCATCTCAAAGCTTCATTTGAAATAACTTTTATGATAGCAAAGCAAAAGAAACCTCAGACTATCGGTGAAGAATTAATAAAACTATGTGTCCTAAAAGCCACGCATATAATTTTAAAAGAAAAAAATTAGGTCTATTTCTCTTTCGAATAACATAGTCAATCGTAGAATCGATGACATTGCAGCAGACATAAAGTCAAAAATAATTAGGAAAGTAAAATTATCGCCATTTCTTGCCATTAGTTGTGATGAATCTACCGTCATCATTAATTGTGCACAGTTGATAGTTTATGTTCGTTACATCGGCGAAGATATGATTCAAGAAGAGATTTTGTACTCCCAATCTTTGACAGCAGGTACTACATCTGAAGATATATTTAATTCAATATCAAATTTTGTTGAAAAAAATTGTTTGGATTGGAAGAAACTCATTGGAGTTTGCACATATGGCGCACCTGCAATGATAGGTGTACGATCGGGCTTAGCTAAAAAGCTCAAGGAAATGAAGGATGACTTCTATCTTTTAACATTGCAGAAATTTTTGATCAAATGATTGCCTGTCAATTCGACACTTGCCTTTCTGCCTTTACGAATACTAGTTCCTTATTCTTCAGCTTACTTATGTGAGGCAGGCTTTTCTGCTCTAGTTTTAATTAAAACTAAACATCGTCTTGATGTCGATATCCACCTGATGATAGCTTTGGCAAGAACAGAACCTAGATTCAACCAGCTGGTACAGAACTTGCAATCTGAAGTGTCTCATTAGTACCTAATCTTCTTTTATACAAGTTTTCCGATAAAAAACATTCACTAGTTTATTTAAACTTTTAAAGTTTCTTTATTAGAATTAAAATAAAAGTATTTGTACCTATATAATGCGCGTTTCTTTTTTTTTTTATTGAAAAAGTAAAGGAGGACATGAAAATATAATTTATAGTCCGGGGAACCTCAACAAAAGAAAAGTTGGGAAACCCTGATTTATAGTATGTGCTGATGAAGTCAATCAACATTTCCGAAAGCTTAACTCAAACAAAGAATCACGTTTTTTCTGGCCTAAATTCATTTGTTGTTTGGCTGCGCCCCCGAGAATTGTACTTTGCATCTTAGCTACCCTCCTCCTCTAAATTATTATGAACACCGGACTAGAAAGGATACGGGGTAGAAACGGTGGGGGTGTACGAGGAGCAGCCAAGACGGCCCCGATCAATACGAGGCTGGCTTCAAGGATGGCTCTCTCTCTAAGGAAAGGATGTTGTCGTAAGGATGCTTGCCTGGTGTGCTGGTGCTGAGGTGCCTGCGCACGAAGAAGCCGACTCCATCGGAGGTTTGGCCGGGGCCCCGTTCCTGGTTGCTGATCGATATATTTCGGCGATTTTCTGCCAGGTTGTAAGGAAGCTGTATAGCTAAAGCTCGGAGACCGGCGCTTATGGTAAATCTGAACCTTCGTAAAAATCACGACGCACACCTTACAATACAGTTGTACGAAGATGAAAATACAATTTATAAAATTCCCTTTTAGAAAAAAAAAATACTAAGTAGGTGCTAAAAATGTTTCTCAGTGTTTTTGTTTTAGATATTGTTTTAGATCAACCTTATATTAAAGAAATAAAATAAAACAGTTCATAATAAGGGCAAACAAGACATTTTGAAAATAATTATAAACTCGAATACTTATATTATAATTATAATGCAAACAATTAACTTAACTTAAGATTTTGACAATATGTATTTTCTGTAACAGGTAACTTTCATAAATCCCTACCCTCCTTAGAGTGCCAAATATCCTCGAAACACAACACTTAAAAAGTACAGCTAAAAAAACAACATAATTGGATTTGGTAAACACCTCTTTTTTCGAAATCGAAACAGACGCATTTACAGGCAGCTCAGTTTTTTTAAAAAACGCTCAGACCCATCGATTTTTTTTCGAGGGGGACAAGTTTGGCAAAAAATCACGTTTGCACGTGCAGCCCCCTAAGCGGGAGTGACACCGCCTCCAAAATCTTAAATGGAAAGGGGGGTCGAGTGATACCTTATTTTAAAGGTCTTTCAATTCCCTTTATAATGATATATACTGACATATAAATCCGAACACCCAGTTTAAATGGTTTTATTTTAATAAATGTTGGTGAATGTATTTATCTTACTGTAAATAACAAGTGAAAAAATTTTCAGCCTTATCAGTTGGACATTCCGGTTTTTATACTACTAACGCTCTAAAAATCAATATTTCAGCCGCAGTAAAGAATCAACGTTGGCGGATTTTGGTTCTTGCCATCCTTTACGATCGGTTACGATGCCTAGAGTACGGGGACCTGTACGATTTCGTCAACTTAGTGAGTTTGATAGGGGCCGTATAGTGGGACTTCGGGAAGCTGGACTTTCTTTTCGGGCAATTGCAGTTAGAGTGCAAAGAAGTGTAAACACTGTGGTTAGGTGTTGTCAGGCATGGCTTCGAGAGGGCCGTACGCAAAGAGCACTGGACGCCGCCGTAGAACAACAGACCGTGAAGATCGCCGCCTAAGCTTATTGGCCTTAAGGAACCGTTTCTCCACTACCAGGTCCATTGCAAATGAATGGTTTGCAGAACACGGAAGACCTATTGGCATGCGAAGTGTTTACCGACGAATGAGAAGTTTTGGCTTGTTTTCATACCGGCCACACTGGGTCCTCCCTTTAACTCGAGAACACCGACGTAATCGCCTTATGTGGTGCAGACAACGGTCACTCTGGGATCAGGAATGGAACAGTATTGTCTTTAGTGACGAGTCTCGATTTTGTTTAGGCATGCACGATGGTCGTGCCAGGGTTAGAAGGCGACGTGGTGAAAGGAGGAATCCACAGTTTTTTGTTGAAAAACATGTTCATCACACTGTTGGAGTTATGGTTTGGGGTGCTATAGCTTATGGTTCCAGGTCACCTTTAATCTTCATCAGAGGTAACATGAACACGCAGCGTTATATCCACGAAGTTCTAGAATCCCATCTTTTACCCTATCTTGACGCCCTGGCAGATCCAACTTTTCAGCAAGATAATGCCCGACCACATGTTGCAAGAGTCACAATAGACTTCTTTCAACATAATGATGTCACATTGTTACCATGGGCACCAAGATCTCCCGACTTATCCCCAATTGAGCACATGTGGGATATGATGGGTAGGAGATTGCTCAATTTGCAACGTCCTCCTCAGACTCTAGAAGCACTTCGAGAGGAGTTGGTGGTTGCCTGGAATGAGATACCACAGGAGGACATTCACCACCTGATCAGAAGCATGCCTAGGCGCGTTGGAGAATGCGTAGCACATCAGGGTGCATCCACACATTATTAAAGGTCAAAGGGCTTCAAAGCAGTGCAGTCATTTTGAAATTTTTATCATTTACTTATTATGCTCCATTAAGTACTTATACAAAATTTTATTAAAATAAAACTATTTGAACTGGGTGTTCGGATTTATATGTCACTTAGTATATAAATCAAAAGTGTCAACAATTTGATGAGAATATGTAACATAACCTCAAAACAGAGTCTAAGGGCCGTATCGTCAGTTGTTCCTACAATTGTAGTACGTCTTTACGGCCTCCTTGATTCTCATACTTTTCTACTGTTCCGTGTCAGTGCTCTATTTTGAGGTTATATTACAAATGAAGAGCACACGGGAAACGCTTTTGGCAAATTTTGAGATAAATCGCTTTTGAAGTTTGAAAGTATCCTGTTACTACATACTGAAACAAATAAAGTATCTATGTGTCTTGACTAGACGATTTATTATCGTTTTAACAGTAACTAACAGTGGTATTACCAACAAGTGTTTTTTTTTGAAAAAAAGGAGGTAATGAAAAATGTAACTATACAAAATAAAATGATGATAGTTTTATGACTCAAATATTGTAATAATATATTTGATATTAAATCGTCGTTTTTTCCGTCACAGAAAAAAATTGTGTTTCATACACGGGAAAAATACTAGATTTTAGCTTTCCGTTCTTTGTCTCAACCTCAAGCTAAAATTTAGTACTTTTTCCCTTGTATAAATAACTATTTTACACCACTG
Organism: Acanthoscelides obtectus; assembly: GCA_963669975.1. NCBI lineage: Eukaryota > Metazoa > Arthropoda > Insecta > Coleoptera > Chrysomelidae > Acanthoscelides > Acanthoscelides obtectus. The sequence goes on along the minus strand of CAVLJG010000004.1, from coordinate 5,550,421 downwards.
ACTTTTTTTTAATCACTCTGTATATATTCTGGAACATCATGCAAATATGTGTTTTAAAATTAATGTAAGTCGACCATCTGGTATGCTTCCTCATCCCGCAGCGCCTGTACGATGCTGTATTCGAAGTATTTCCATCAAAGAAGGGTCTCTTGTCTAGCGCCTGTCCTTCGGTTTAGCCCTGTGTCAAAATAATTTACGAGCAAGACCGAAATTTTTGCTAGATTGAGGTTAAGCGGAGGAACTAGACAACTACTAATATTCTGGCTGTTCTCAGTGAATAACGATCTCTCCGGTCTGGGGGGGTAACTCGTCACTCCCAGATTTGATGAAATAACTGTTAACCGTGTTTTCAAAGATGAGTCATGCATTTTAACAGCTCAAAAAGTTTCATAACACTGATCAACAGCCAAAAAATATCCTAAATAAAATCAACAAAATATTACTATTTTTAATGTGCTAAAACCGGAATGAAACTTATTTTTTCAATATTAGTTCAAGTTTTAGAGATACGGTAATTATGTGTTCCTGCTGTGACAGTGTTAATATACTGTAATTAACAAGAATGCACGTGCTACATTTTTATATTCGGCAAGGAAAGATGATGTAATCGGCATGATTGTGTTACGTTATACATACGTGTACATTATATTGTTTTATATTAGCCATTTTTTCCTCAGTTGGCTGACAGCGTTCATGCAAGATGTCTCGAAAGTGTGTAAACAATCCAGATCAGTTTTGTTACGTGTGTGGTGATGTGACTTTTGCGTCTCAGAGACGGTCTATTACTCTACTAATAACAAAGGCATATCAGCTTTATTTCGGTTGTAAACTAGGTGATCAAGACAAACAGTGGGCACCCCATATCTGCTGTAATACGTGTGCTTCAAGTCTGAGGAGCTGGTTAAATGGCAAAAAACGGTCTATCCGCTTTGCTGTCCCAATGGTTTGGAGAGAGCCTACAAATCATATTAATGATTGTTACGTTTGCATGGTACCTTGTGTTGGACAAGCCACAGGTATGTCCAAGAAAAAAAAATCGGTTATTAACTACCCAAACATACCATCTGCGATGAGACCTGTGCCTCACAGTGACGAAAATCCTATTCCAAAACCAACAGAATACTACACTTGCGAATCAGAAAACGAATCAGATCATGGCGATCGAGTGATTCGTCAGGAAGAAGATATGCCACCAACGTCAAGAGATCCTGATTTTATACCGAGCACGTCATGCCACCAACCGCACAAAATAACACAGTCAGAATTGAATGATCTTGTAAGAGATTTAGAACTTCCAAAATGTAAGGCAGAGTTACTTGGATCAAGACTGCAGCAGTGGAACTTGTTAGAAGACGAACCATTTTTCAATATGGAGAATAATTTGGTTTTCTGCAGTAACATTAACGGCTTACTGGCGGCTTTTAATATAAACTATAACCCAGAAGAATGGAGATTGTTTATAGACAGTTCAACATGAGTTTAAAGGCAGTGTTATTGCATATTGGAAATATTTTACCATCTCTTCCTGTAGGGTATGCAGTTCACATGAAAGAATCATATGACAATATGAAGTACCAATTGACATGCATAAAATACGATCAGCATCAATGGCATATTTGTGGCGATTTGAAAGTTGTTGCACTTTTACTTGGGCTGCAGCTAGGCTACACAAAGTTTTGCTGTTTTTTGTATGAATGGGACAGTCGGGCAAAGGCACTTCATTACACCAGACAAAACTGGCCTGTTCGTCAATTCCTAGAGCCAGGTCAAAAAAATGTACAGCATATGCCATTAGTAGATTCGAAAAAAAATTTATTACCACCACTGCATATCAAGTTGGGCCTAATGAAAAACTTTGTCAAGGCATTAGATAGAGATGGGTCAGCTTTTCAATACCTGCGTCAGAAATTTCCAAGACTAAGTGAGGCAAAGGTTAAAGAAGGTATTTTTGTTGGGTCACAGATTCGAAACATTTTGAAAGATACACAGTTTGAAAACACTTTAACAGGTATTGAAAAAACTGCTTGGAATGATTTCCGTCTAGTGGTCACTAATTTCTTGGGAAATAGAAAAGCTGACAACTATAAAACCCTTGTCAAAAATATGCTGTCATCGTATCAAGAGATAGGCTGTAATATGTCTCTTAATACATTTCCTACACTCACACCTGGACTTTTTTCCTGACAATTGCGGAGCCGTAAGTGATGAGCACGGCGAACGTTTTCATCAGGATATTTCAACAATGGAAAAAAGGTACCAGGGAAAGTGGAATCCTTCCATGCTTGCAGACTACTGTTGGACTCTTGGTAGATATGCTCCAGAAACGATCCGTAAAAGAACAGCAAAAAGACAGCGCATATAGTGATTCTTATAAGTATATGAATCTTGTTACTTTTTTTAATATATCCTTAAAAATAAAAATTTTTTTTCTAAACCGCAACTAATTTTTTTATTTCATTGCCATTTTTGGATTCAGCGCCCCAAAATTATCAAAGTGCACTTTTCCCACAAGATACAATTAAAAAACTAAAATTTGTTGTATAGTTTAATAAGGGAGTTAACTTACATTATAAAAAATTATTTCAAAAAAATCATTATCTAGTTAGATGGATATCGTTTTTACAAAAACTGTTCAGAATTGCCCCCATTTGTTAGATTAAAATTTAAATAAATTTCACCGGCTATTGAGGGCTCTAAGCAGAAGTGGTTCTGTGCATTTCGATATGTATTTTCTTTACTACTGTTGATTGTTTTATTCAATGAAGAAGGAACCCGAATAAAAGTAGTGTTATGTTCTTCTGCATGTTTTGAAAATTATTTGTTGGTGCTTGTGAGTTTTTGCTGCTTTCTTTTTATAACTATTGTTGCTGAATATTTACATAAATATGCGAAGTGAATTTGACTCTCAAGTAGTTCAGCTATTGGAGGGTTCAGGAACCCAAAAACATAACCTTATGTCCGATCATTACTTTGCCACATTAACTGAAATTAAGGAAGAACATTTGTTAAAAGCCAAATCAAAACCTCTATCTGCTAAACAGTATAGAAGAATTAAGCACTTTGATATAAGTAAAAGAAGATTCTGATGCTATACTAGATTTTGTTTCGACTGATGAACTGTTTCCGATCATTCACCAGGCACATCTCGCTACAGGTCATAAGCGTCGTAAACGTTTGTTTAGCATAATAATTTAATTTTTTTGTTATTACGTGCAAATGTGTACTTTGTTTCAGGATTGGAAGTGGAGCTAAGAAAGAGTATGCAAAGACTACTTTAACATATATGTACCTAAAATTGTGTGAAACCTCTCAATTGAAGAAAACTGCTCATAAGAAAGGCAAGTTAGCAACGAATATGGAATATGGTCAACGTTACTGTGATATAAATGCGAGCCGCGAAAAAGCCAAGAGAGGTTTGGAAGTACAAGCCGATTCAATGCTCGCACAATCAAATAAAAAGTTTAAACCAGCACTAGTTGGAGACAATGTTCTTGTACCAATTCCAGAGATAGATCGTGGAAGAGCAGCACCAAGAAACGTAATGGCAGTTGTATAATCTGTTGATGATGGAGTTTACAAATTAGCAACAAAAGCTGGAGTTTTACAAAGACTTTCTTGTAGAAATGCATTTCAATTGGCTGACAATAACATTTTTATAGGCATCTGTACGGTTGACAGCAAGAAAAAAATATCACTTAGAACTGCATCTTCGGATATATCTGGATCTACGCAAGGATTTATTTTATGCATGTGCAATAAAAAATGTACGACCAAACATGTTCTTGTCGTAAAAAGAATGTAATCTGCAATTCCAAATGTCATCATTCAAGTTCTTGCTCAAATAAATAATTATTGATTGATATCATTATTGATTAATATTTGTTTAGAATAAAGTTTTATTTTTTATTATGTTTGTATCAGAATTTAAATAAAATGTATTTAAAAAATGTTGAGGATAGGTAAGCAAAGCAATTCAACTCGCAGTGGTCTTCGGTTCAGAACAGTTTATTGAGTACTTGTACATGAATGTGTAGATACGTGACACGTGCATACCTGGCTTCCGCGTTCCGCGATCCGCGCGCGTGCGTTGACTGTTGTTCTTCAACTGATTCCTACGACTGACTCTTTACGACTGACTGCATTCCTAATTCCTAGTGCAGCCCACGTGGACCGACGGCTGTTACAAGCTTCAAGGTTAGGCGACGTGTCTGGCCTTGGGCGACCTGCGGTACTGGACATAGCCATCCTCCGCAACATCAGAGAGGAGTTCGAGATAGAGACCCTGGTGGAAGGATCGTCGGACCACAATCCGATTCTACTAACACTTGGCACAGGGTCTAGAACTCAAGATAGCTTGAGCACCAAACGGACGAACTGGAACCTGTACAAATCCAACGTCCAAAGGAACATCACTCAAATTCCAACCATCCGATCAGTGGAGGAACTGGACAACGCGGTAGAGGAGCTGGAGAATGCTGTCCTGCGAGCGCACCTAAATGGTCCAGCACAGCACCATATTAGGCACCTGATCAGGGAGAACAGAAGACTCAAGCGAGAACATCTCCAGCTGTTGACAGAGGAGTCGAGAGTTGCGCGAAACAGAGCATCGCTAGCTCTGAAGAACACACTCGCGGAACTACAAAACAGCAGATGGAATGCAGCCTGTGCAGAACTAGAGACCCAGGATGGTACGGCCTGGACTATGCAGCGAAAATTCCGTCGTCAGCGCACCACGATCCCCACTCTTCACTGCCAACACGGCTTGGCCTACTCCAGTGAAGAAAAAGCCGAAGCATTCGCCGATTCGCTAGAATCCGAATGCAGACTCAATTACCATGAAGACGAGGACGACAACCACGAGGAGGCCGTGGAAGTCGCAGCCGAAATCATGAGGAGTCGACGACCTGGCCAGGAGACGGATCACCCCTCCAGTCCAGAGGAAATCCGTCTGATCATCCGCAGGTTGAAGGTCAGAAAGGCGCCGGGAAGGGACGGCATCAACAATAGGATGCTGAAGAACCTTCCCACCAAAGGCATTGCTGCGCTCACCAACATCGCCAATGCCACTCTGAGACTTAACCACTTTCCGCGGCGGTGGCGGGAAGCCCAGGTTATAATGCTCACCAAGCCAGGCAAGGACCGGAAGTTGCCCCAGAACTACCGGCCCATCAGCCTGGTTTCCTCGATGGGCAAAGTAGTCGAAAAGGCTATCGCCGTTCGACTAGAGAAGCACAACACGTAACTCCAAGCGCTTCGACTGACGGAAAACATCACCAGCGGCTTCAATCTCCAGGAGGCGTCCTGCTGGACGTGGAACGAGCCTTCGTTCGAGTTTGGCACGATGGACTCATCGCCAAAATGGAAGCCGCCGGAATCGATGCAAACATGTGCCAACTGATCCAGAGCTATCTAACACAAAGATGGTTCACGGTGAAGATTGGTACATGCCACTCAACAAGACGACAGCTGGAAGCAGGCGTGCCCCAGGAGTCAGCCTTAGCCCCCCTGCTCTACAACATCTATACTCACGATGTGCCGAAGACAGCTGACACAATGCTGGCCCTATATGCAGACGACACTGCTATAGCCGCCAAGCATAGACGGCCCGAGATCATCCGTAGGAGACTACAGGATGAACTGGACCACATCCAGGACTGGTACGTGAAATGGAAAATCCGCATCAACGTCCAGAAGATGCAGACAATCTTCATTCAACGAAGAAGGATTGCAAGACCTCTCGAAGCATCCATCTTCGACGAAGATATCCAGTGGAGCGACAAAGTCAAATATCTGGGGATCGTATTTGACAAGTCCCTCACCTGGAAAGCCCACATAGAAGCTGTCACCGCAAAGACCAGAGCAGCCATGGCTCAACTCTACCCATTACTGGGTAGACACAGCCGGATGCCGCTAGCGACCAAGCTACGGCTGATCAAGGCCATCGCCAGACCTCAGCTCGCTTAACGCCTCCGCGGTCTGGGGGTACGCTGCCCCCAGCTACCGCAAGCGACTTGCTGCTCTAGAGATGAAGCTACTCCGGATCGCCACTAGTGCACCATCCTACGTAAGAAACTCAACCTTGCGTAGAGACCTGCATTGGGACACCATCCACGAGTACATGAGGAAAAAAGCGGAGAAGACCTTCGAGAAAGCTCAGGACCACCCGAACGAGCAGCTACGATTCCTCATGGACTACGATCCGGACGAGAGGCCTCGCAACCGCAGAACCAGGTACCCTAGACCAAGGTCCCAGTTGGCACCCGCTAACTGGAACCTTGACAAGGAGACTAGGAGAACCCGCGGTTGCTCCCCCCTCCCCCCCCACGGCGTGGATGCAGATGACCAGGAACCACCGGGACCAGGACCCACCGGGACCAGGACCAACCAGGACCAGGACCCGCCACGAGCAGGACCCACCAGGACCAGGACCCTTCAGGACCAGGACCATGAACAACATATTGGTAAGAGGACTTGAAACTCTTGATTTTTCGAAAACAAGAGTTTCAAGAGAACCTAGCAGACCCTCTATCGATGATCGCTTAACGACATCGATAGAAGGGAACCAACCCGGCGTTCCCAGAGACTGAAACACATGAGGAGACGTTGTAGCAGACCGCAGGTCACGCACAACACATGGCCTACCGAGACGCTGATGAGTCGGGCCACGCGGAGGTTTAGGGTTTAGTGGGTATTAGGTGGTCTCCTCAAGACCCTGGAGTCCCACACACGCCGTAGCTCGGGCTATGGTATGGTGCGTAAATGCATTCCCCCCTCACCAAAAAAAAAAAAAAAAAACGTGTCTGGTCGTCACGCCAGTAGCGGCGTGGCAGGGTGACGAAAATACGAAAACCGTTTTCCGAATCGGCGAATACCGAGTCATCGAGTATTTGCTTCTGTGTACTAACGCGACAAGGAGAGTGGACAGGTTCATGAGACACGTCATGATGCTGGTAAACCTTGGTTGTTTGACGACGAAGATCGAGAGGCAATACTGGAATGCTACGGCAGAGACCCGACGACGTCTACACGAGTTATAGCAAAGCAGCTTGGTTTAACTCAGTGGAAAGTTTGGTTCGTTTTGCATTCGGTTTCCATTACACACCGGTGCAAGTATTAGAAGAAGGAGATCCCGCAAGAAGAATTGATTTTTGTCGATACATGCTTCATCGGGATCAAGAAGAAAACGACTATTTAACTAAAATATTGTGGACCGACGAGTCTAAGTTTGACAGAGAGGGGACAACAAATTATCACAACTTACATTATTGGGCCCCACGAGAGGCAAATCCCCACATGGCAAAGCCAAGAACCCATCAAAGAAGATTTTAGGCAAACGTGTTTATGGGAATCATTCATACGTATCTAATTGGACCAGTTTTTTTGCCTGACAACCTGAATGGCGAATCCTATGAAAACTTTTTGAGATCCGAACTCTGTATTTCGAAGACCTGCCTCTGAATATCAGGATGCAGATGATCTACCAACACGATGGCTGTCCCGCGCATTTCCGTCTGGGTGTTAGACAGTGGCTGGACGAGAAATATCCTTGTCGCTGGATTGGCCGAGGTGGACCGACACCGTGGCCAGCGAGGAGCTCAGATCTAACACCGTGTGACTATTATTTATGGTGGCACATGAAGTCACTGGTGTACGCTGAGCCCATAGACACTCTTGAACAGTTGAAAGAAAGAATTATTGCTGCTGCTGACACTATCAGAGGACATGACATGAGAAAAAGACTACGGGCTTGCATAAGAAACGGCGGGCGTCAGTTCGAACAATGAATTTTACCTTCATTTCATTATTGTATTTTACTTACCAATTGTAGTAACTTTTAGTCAGTTTTTATTATACTGTAGTACAATTACAACTGTGTAAATAATCTAATCGTGTAACTTAACCGTAGTTTAAAATAATAACTATCCCATACCTTACAGTTACATTATTTTCACAAAGACACTTTCTTATCAATCAGAGAGTTGTGAAAATAGGAGACAAGCCATTGGTAAATTTACTCCCTTTTGTTGTATTACAATACATTATGTTTAGTTTCACACAGTTTTTGTGAACCAATTTAGATTCCTTATGAAACAAGGATATTATTTAAATTGTTTATACGTTTTTTTGTATACTGATTTTTTTGTAAAACACGTTACTTACTGTAAAACGTTATTTGTTATATAGTTAAACATTTTTGAATGAAAATAAATACGTTGTTTGGTATTGTTTTCGAATCTTTTTTAATTTATAATAGTTAATTATTGAAATAATAACCCAAAACCACAAAAAACAAATGTTTAATCGCCAACTTTTTTCTCTCTAGACTTTTTTACTCTGAAATATGGATTGTTTTTAAAAAAATCTTAAATCTTACTACATAACTTTATAACCTTTGAATATAGGGTATGGTATTATATACTAATTTCGATAGCAAAGGGGCTGTACTATCACCGCCTAAAATGTTTTCACCTATTTACCTGTCACCCTGTATAAAAAGCTGCGGGCCTAACCCAAAACAAGCAACTAAAGCTCTTATGCGGCTGATCATACAGCCGAATTTCCTCTCTCCCGGCGTAAGATTCTTCAAGCAGATTCTTACAGCAGCCCGAATATCGACTCAAGAGCTACGGAAGGGGCCTAACAAAGACAGCTCCGTCTCTTCCAGTTTGCGAGAGCGAGACGAAGTGTTCGGAAGCAAGATGGCGTCTGGCGGTTCATCCCTCGTCGCCACCACGGGCAATAAGATTTTCCTCGTACAGTTCTGGTCATTAATAAACATGAGGGGCTGCGGAGGAGAGAGGCAGCAGAAACTTTATGGACGGTGCCGGTGCCTGCGGAGATTGTGTTTTGCAACGGGAGGCTGCAGACTATGCTCGGAAGTTTGCTGGGCCGAGGCTTGGCGAGCCGACACTATGAATATTTGAGATGAGTGCGGGTTTCTTCTCCTTGTTCTATAGGAGGAACTTTGGCTTTGTATTCAGTCAGGCGAAAAACGCTTCTTAGCATGCACAGTAGGGTGTGCCAGCTTATGACATAACATAACATTTCTCTATCTTGTTATCAAGTCAGGTGTGAAATATGTCCAATAGCTGCGTAGAATGATGAATGTACTATCATAAAAAACATTTTTTTTTGTGTTTTTGACTCTAGCTGCGACACTGCTGGTCGTATTTTCAAAAGTTACAAAGCTTTTTGATCCTTGGCAAAGTAGTAACTTCACTTATGTTATTTGATCCTCGTTTATTTTATTTTATCCTCCTTCATTTTGTTTTTTCCTCCTTTGTTTTATTTTGTCGTCCTTTACCCTTATTTTGTCCTTTTTATTCTATTTTGTCCTTCATATTTCCTTTGTTCTTTTTTATTCTGTTTTGCCCTCCTTTATTATAGTAATCCTCCTTTATTTTGTTATACCCACCTTTATGCTTATTTCATTCTCCTTTATTCTATTGTGTCCTCCTTTATTTTCCTTTGTCCTCTGTCATTCTTATTTTGTCCTTCTTTATTCTATTTTGTCATCCTTTATTCGGCGTTGTACTCCTTCATTTTATTTTGTCCTCGTTTATTTGGAGTTATATTCCTTGATTTTGTTTTACCCTTTTTTTCTTATTTTGTCGTATATTCTTATTTTGTTCTACTTTACTCTTATTTTGCCCTCCTTTATTCTATTTTGTCCTCCTTTATTAGGAGTAATCCTGCTTTATTTTGTTTTACCCACCTTTATGCTTATTTCATTCTCCTTTATTCTATTATGTCCTCCTTTATTTTCCTTTGTCCTCTGTCATTCTTATTTTGTCCTTCTTTATTCTATTTTGTCATCCTTTATTCGGCGTTGTACTCCTTTATTTTATTTTGTCCTCGTTTATTTGGAGTTATATTCATTGATTTTGTTTTACCCTCTTTTTTTCTTATTTTGTCCTATATTCTTATTTTGTTCTACTTTACTCTTATTTTGCCCTCCTTTATTCTATTTTGTCCTCCTTTATTAGGAGTAATCCTCCTTTATTTTGTTTTACCCACCTTTATGCTTATTTCATTCTCCTTTATTCTATTATGTCCTCCTTTATTTTCTTTTGTCCTCTTTCATTCTTATTTTGTCCCTCTTTATTCTAGTTTGTCCTCGTTTATTTGGAGTTATACTCCTTTATTTTTTTACACTTTTTTCTTATTTTGTCATTTATTCTTATTTTGCGTCCTTTATTGTATTTTGTTCTCCTTTATTCGGTGTTGTATTCCCTTATTCTGTTTTGTCCTCGTTTATTCGGAGTTATCCTCCTTAATTTTGCTTTACCCTTCTCTTTCTTTATTCTTATTTTGTCCTCCTTTATTCGGTGTTATCCTCCTCTATTTTGTTTTGCACTTCTTTATTTAATTTTGTCATCCATTGTTCTATTATGTCCTCCTTTATTCTATTTTCTCCTCTTCTATTCTCTCCTTCTTTATTGTCTTTTCTCCTCCTTTATTCCCTTTTGTCCTCCTTTTGGGTACTTCCCAAGTTATAGATGGACCAGGGATTCGCGGACATACCGACAGACCATAACAGCCAGACGGAACCAAAAAAATATATTATCTCATTTTTGAAATTTTTCACTGTTACAGTACGTTCTTGTCAGTAGGCGTGGGAAGTAAAGTAATGCAGATTTTTCCTTGTAGTTAATTATAGCCAATTCTTAGGATATTAGTAAAGTGGAGTCATTGCAAATCCGTAACGAATCAATTTCTGCATTCGCAGCAGCATCGGGGCGAAATCCATGACTTCCTATTCCAATTAGTGAAGTGTTTGCGGTTCTTAGTCTGAATCGGGCATTTGGTGATGTAGTTAGCGCCGTTAATGGAAGTCGCAACGATTGGTTGCCAGCGGTCCCTGAGACCGCCGCTGCAACTCTAATTGCAATCTAACTCCTTATTCCATGACCGGCTCTCAATTTTGCATCGATTAGTACATTTGTACCTGGATCAGCCAGTTTGCGAACGGAATGGGCCCATTGCACAAATCTAAATTTTATGATTATTATTGGGTAGTATGTCAGGAATACTGCTCACCGTTTTACTTCCCACGCCTAGTGGCGAGGAAGTAACACATTGTATTTCCAAAACGTTTCGAAAGTGAGATATTAGGTTTTTTGGATGTTATAGACACATCACAAAAAATCGTATCATTCATTTCTGTCTGTCTGTCGGTCTGTCCGCAAATCATTGCTCCGTCTATTACTGCTTGGATTGTCAAGGACTAAAAAGCTTTGTAGCTTTTCAAAATAGACCCACTGGTGCCGGTGAAAAATGCCAAAAATGAAAAAAAAAAAAATAAAAATCGCTCAAACTTCGTTTTTTCATAAGTGATCATTTTGGTGGAGGGGGCTGTAGGAGGGTAGAGGGGGATGTGTCTTAATTTTTTGATACACTTCTAGCCCCGGTAATTCTTCGCACCAATTAAACATATATCACACATCATATATTTCCAATCTTTGCTTTATTTCTTTAGGTAGTATTATAAAGTATAGGGCATACAAGGTGTTCAGAAAGTTACCTATAAAATACTGACTGAAGAAAAAATGATCGAGGCAAATGTTGTAGGATTTTATTTAAGCAATCCAATGGTGACCTCGACAATGACCTTGATCTGGCACTTCAAGGTCACATCAAGGTCAAGTTGATTTTCTTATATGGGGCCTTATTCTTTTGACTCTGGAAATCTTGAGAGGGATAATTTGTCATTGATTATGACCTTGACTTTGGGGGTTATATCAAGGTCAAAGCGATTATCTTAAATTGGACCCTATACTTTTAACCCCGAATATCAGAACCGAAGTACATTCTAAGTTTGGATATGGCCTTAGCCTTGACCTTGAAGTTGACGAAAAGTCACACTCTACATTAGCTTCCATTAGCCGAATTTAGCATTGATCTTGCCTTCGCTACCTGTTGACTGATCGACCTTGACTTCACTGTTCGACCTTGACCTTGACTCATCCACCTTGCCTTCATTGACCGGGACACTGGTCGCTCTTGACAATTAATGATTCACCTTGCCTTCACTGGCCAGGTCACTGATCCATCTGGTCTTAGTTATGGTCAGTGCCTACTAAGTATGAGCGTCCCGTTTAAGAAAAACAATTTGACCTTGAAATCCCCTTGAAGTGTAAGGATATCGTCAGGGTAACCATTATATTGCTTAAAGAAAACTCCGGTAAAACTTAGAATTTTCTCCTCTTTCGACTTCCGGGGCCCCATTTAAAAAATCTATTTGACCTAAAAATGATCTTTAATTTTAAAGTAAAGTCTTGTTGCTATAGGAACTATATTATATAAATTGACTTGTCTGAGCGTTTTTCTCAAAATGTACCAAGACACAAATAGAGGTGCGACCTTGTATATTAGCGTGGAATTCAGGCATGCTGGGGATCATCGAAAATAAATCTTAAAAGCAGAGTAACGACCGCTCTACTTTGCAAGCGTATTGCTAGAGGTGGACCGGCTATTAACTGAGATCTTCAATAGCTGTAATATCGGGCGTTTCAATCGCACGGAAGCTTCTGAGCGTGTAGCTGCAAGCAGCATAGCTAGACGACTTGGAATGTATATAGAACATCGCAGGCCCTCCTCAAACCTCAAAGCGTCGAACCTCCGTTTGATAGGAGGATAGCGTCCAGAGTCCAGAGGCTGGCACGTGAGCTTTTAATAACACTAATTGCAAGTTCTCAAAGCAACGGACTCGGCCCGCAACCCAACGGGAACTTTCGGATGTCTGAATGCGGAAAATCAATATCTAGTTACATGTTCCAATAGGTGGTAATTATATGAGCTGCTAGCTGCTAGAAACTGCGTTTGACAGTTGCAAAATTTCTATACTATGCAACGGGTCGAATACCCCCCTTGCGTCTCGCCCTTCTCTTGACCTCCATACCATGGTCGTACTCCAAAATTTACTCATTTTACAATCGCGAAAAAATTGAGATAGTATGTTGAATGTACACCACGAAAAACCAGATCGTTAATTTCTCTCGGTCCGTCCGCTAATTTTATAAACGGCTATAATTTGAGAAGTATCGCTCGGATATTGTCCAAAATTTTCTCACAAGGTTGCAACTATGCTAAGGATGGAAACATTTTTAAAAGTTGGCAAAGCTAGGGGCAAAAATATAAGAAAATAAAAATTCCTCAAACTTTTTTTACGTTTTCACGATGAACAGGCAGGTATAGGATGTTCCTTAATGATATGCGAGTATTTAAGGGTGTGAATCCACATGAAAAATTAATGTTAGTTTGCTTGATAAACTATGGTCCAAAAATGTTTCCTTACAAAAACTCGGGGTGTTGAAGTTTTAGGAAAAGAAATGGAAATTAATTAATATTTTCATAACCGCTTCAGATATTTCACTGATATTTTGTACGTAGTGAAAGTTTAAAAAGTTGCATATTTTTCAATACAAAAATAATGTTTAGCTTCAACAGTGGCGTGCGTACGGGTATTGACTTCGATATTTTTTAAGAAAAAAATGGGGCCAAACTGCAGAAGCAGCGACGCGTATCGACAACATTTCTCTATCTCGTCATCAAGTCTAGGAAGAAATCTATCAGGTGTGAAATATGTCTAATAGCTGCGTAGAATTTTGAATGTACTATCATAAAAACAATTTTTTTTTTGTGTTTTTAACTCTAGCTGCGACTCAACTGGTCGTATTTTCAAAAGTTACAAAGCTTTTTGATCCTTGGTAAAGTAGTAACTTCACTTATGTTATTTGATCCTCGTTTATTTTGTTTTGTCCTCCTTCATTTTGTTTTGTCCTACTTTATTTTATTTTGTCCTCCTTTAACCTTATTTTGTCCTTTTTTATTCTATTTTGTCCTTTATTCTTATTTTGTTACCCATATATTTTGTTTTGTAACCTGTTATTCTGAATTTGTCCTTTGTTCTATTTTGTCCTCCATGTTCTTTTTGATCCTTGGCAAAGTAGTAACCTCACTTATGCTATTTGATCCTCGTTTATTCTGTTTTATCCTCCTTCATTTTGGTTTTTTCTCCTTTGTTTTATTTTGTCCTCCTTTACCCTTATTTTGTCCTTTTTTATTCTATTTTGTCCTTTATTTTGTCCTGTCTTTTATTCTTATTTTGTCCCCATATATTTTGTTTTGTAACCTTTTATTCTGAATTTGTCCTTTGTTCTATTTTGTCCTCCATTTTCTTTTTGATCCTTGGCAAAGTAGTAACCTCACTTATGCTATTTGATCCTCGTTTATTTTGTTTTATCCTCCTTCATTTCGTTTTTTCCTCCTTCATTTTGTTTTTTCCTCCTTTTTTATTTTGTCCTCCTTTACCCTTATTTTGTCCTTTTTATTCTATTTTGTCCTTCGATTTCTTTTGTTCCTCTTTATTCTGTTTTACCCTTCTTTATTTTATTTTGTCCTCCTTTATTAGGAGTAATCCTCCTTTATTTTGTTTTACCCTCCTTTATGCTTATCTCATTCTCCTTTATTCTATTGTGTCCTCCTTTATTTTCCTTTGTCCTCTGCCATTCTTATTTTGTCCTTCTTTATTCTATTTTGACATCCTTTATTCGGCGTTGTACTCCTTTATTTTATTTTGTCCTCGTTTATTTGGAGTTATATTCCTTTATTTTGTTTCACCCTTTTTTTTTCTTATTTTGTCCTATATTCTTATTTTGTTCTACTTCACTCTTATTTTGTCCTCGTTTATTGTATTTTGTCCTCATTTATTCGGTGTTGTATTCCATTATTCTATTTTGTCCTCCTTTATTGGGAGTTATCCTCCTTTATTTTGCTAAACCCTTATTTTTATTTTGTCCTCCTTTATTCGGTGTTACCCTCTTTTATTTTTTTGCCCTCCTTTATTCTATTTTGTCCTCCTTTATTTTCTTTTACCCTCCTCTATTCTTATTTTATTCTCCTTTATTCTATTGTGTCCTCCTTTATTTCATTTTGTCCTCTTTCATTCTTATTTTGTCCTTCTTTATTCTATTTTGTCACCCTTTATTCGGCGTTGTACTCCTTTATTCTATTTTGTCCTCGTTTATTTGGAGATATATTCCTTTATTTGGTTTTACACTTTTTTCTTATTTTGACAAGCCTCTGTTATTCAAATCTGTTCTCTGTGACATGTTTTTCATTATTTAGTTTTTACAATTTTACAATGGCGGAAATGCGTTACGTTTATGGCCTTGCCGACGGTAATGGTGAGCAAGCCAGACGGATTTATCACCAGAGATATCCCGATCGTGCTTTGCCAAATAGTCGAACCTTTTCTAATATCCATCGTCGTCTTTTTGAAACTGGTTCTGTCCGAAAAGGAACATCTGAAGGTAAACCTCTAAGTGTGAGAACACCTGAAATTGAGGAAGCAGGAAACAATATGTGGTACATGCATGATCATTTGCAAACTGTTTATCCAAATCGTTGGATTGGGCCCCAAGAATGGCCACCAAGGTCCCCAGACCTCAACAGTTTAGATTTCTTTTTGTGGGGCTATATTAAGACACTAGTGTACACAAGTCCCATTAACACTGTAGAGGAATTAAAAGAAAGAATAGTTGCAGCTTGTGATAGAATAAAAAACACTCCAGGGATATTTCAACGAGTGCTCAACTCCATGAGAAGGAGGGCGGAAGCATGCATACTAAGTGAAGGGGCCCATTTTCAACAATTTTTCGTTGGTTTTAATGTTGTGTTTATGTTGTCAGTTGTTAGTGTTCATTACCCCTGATGTGTTTAATTTTTCCAATTAAATTAGTAATACTTAGACAATAGAACGGTTTTTATTTTTTTTACTCAAAAATGGCGCATCGAAGAAAAACAATTCAGGAGAGATAATTTGTTTTAAATTGAACGGGAAATTCAGAAATAATTTTTATTCGGCAAAAACCATTGGCGTACCATTTTTCTCTTAAAAAATACCCGTACGCACGCCACTGTTGAAGCTAAAAATTATTTTTGCATTGAAAAATATGCAACTTTATTAACTTTCACTACGCACTGAATATCAGTGAAATATCTGAAGCGGTTCTTAAAATACTAATTAATTTGTATTTCAATATGACCGGTATTTGAAGCAGCAGTATCATAACAGAGAATCTGAACTTTATCTTCGAGATTCCAGTCAATAATAGCATCCCAAACGGCCTGAGCCTGCTTGCTGTCTCGAGATTTATCCAATTTGGGCACAGCGATAAATTGCTCTTTATTTTCGTACGGTGTAACAATCCGCAGACGTTCTCCTTTACACTTGCGTTTTTTTCTGGACGCCTTAGTATAGTCAATTCCCTTGACGCCATTTTTACGACATTTTGCCGTATTCTGGCCCACTGTGTCGCCGCACGTACATGGGTTCGTACCTCAGGCAACCGGAAACAGGAAATGCTACAGTGAAATGTTAATTGCTTTTCATAAATCAATCAAGCCAATAATGATGTGGATGGGTGCAGATGGTAGCGCTACCCCCATCTACGAGGTATCATAACCACTCGATGGGGCAGTTGTCAATCTTGGATTTGATGCGGTAATCATGGTCAGCCATGGAACCTGTCATGTTATTACCTGTACGAGGCACGTGAACGTATAACAGTCGGTCTGCGTTGGTTTCTTTGGGGGATGATTGTATCTACGTGTCCATCAAATTCTGATGTATATTTTATAAAATTGATTAACATATGAATGATAATAATGTTTATTGGAATAACGTACACAAAATCGTTATCTTAGAAATAGACATAAAATAACCAAAGCAGTTTGGACTTGTGCTAGGGTTCACATGAGAATGAAAAAATACAAATGCCGGTATTATAATGTGGTATGTTTCTCCTTAAATGCAGTTCAAACGTAAATACACTCATGATGTGCATACATTGGGTTTAATAATCTCTGGTGTTTACGAGTTTATAGATCGAGTTCTTTGGTTCCTGAATAATCCATGACTTGATGTGTTTTTTAAAACTTTTTGATGTTTTGATAACCCTTTTGGGCCTAAACAGAGAAGAGATCTTTGACCGCTGTTTTTTGTAGATTTTCGCACAGATACCTTGTCTCATAGTTGTGATTGAAGATGCATCTCATTTTTCATGTGGTACATCAATCCATTGTAGAAGTAGATTTGACTAACGTCTGGGAATTGAGCTTCTAAGTAAAGATTATAATAGGGAACACCATTTTGATACATACATTGTTTTCCTTTTTAAAACCCACACTGCACTTTTTTGTATTTAAAAAAGGTGTTCAAAATGTCGTCCTCCACTTTCCACACAAGCGTCATTACGACGAACCCAGTTTCTTCTTACTCTAGGTCCTCGAAGTTGTCCATTTATTATTTCAGCCACATTACATTTTTTTTCGCGAAGTTGTGCTTCAGTTGTTATTGGACCAGCCCCATAAACCATCCCTTTAAGTTATCCCCAATACCAGAAATCCATCGGATTGAGGTCAGGAGATCTTGCTGGCCATTTTCGAGAATCAGGAGCATTTCGACCGATCCAGCGATTTGGATAATGTTCATTCAAATACTGAATGACGCATCTAAAAATGTGTGGTGGTGCCACGTCATGAAAACACCACCAATTATGTCTTCCTTGTAATGGCATGTTGTCTAGGGTCTGTTCCAAAAGTTCTGGTAGGTTATTGGCTAGAAAGCTAAGCTATCCTTCTCCTGACAACTTTGGGGGTAACTCGAAAGGGCCAATTAGCTGATCGTCAAGAGTACCCGGGATAAAGCAAATTTTTGCCGTAGGGTTCTATTCTATACGATAGTCCTACGCGGCGGCCTAATTCCCATGTCCCTATATCTGCATTGATTTCCACGATATTTAAAATTTGTTTCTCCTGCTCTACAGTAACCTGACTTTCACGAGTGCGAGTATTAGTGGGCTGAACACTATACATGGTAAATAAACACGACGACGTACGCGAACAAAAACAAAACAACACACTAACCACTGTTACCGTTTGCGATCGATTGCCGGTTCGATAAGAGTGAAGAATGACCGACGCGCTGTTGCCATGTGTGTTTTAAATATTTAATTTAATGACACTTACTGACTACAAATGTTGGCTTAACTTAGAAAAACTCAATGCCAGTTATTTGTTAATTACCCAATTTAAAAACGTTTATTAGATCATAAAAATTAGGAAGATTGTGGTCGATATAAGGCATTTAAAGTTGTAAACTCTGAAAGTCAGCTGGTCGGAATATACTACGCCCTTGTGGAATCCAGACTCAGATACGGTATTTGTCTTTGGGGCTGCTCTGCTACTGCACAACGTGTTTTTATTGCTCAAAAGCGAACTGTTAGATCAATGGCGCGGGTGAGTAACACACGCAGTTATAAAATCTTAACAGTACCTGCCCTGGCGATTGACGAGTTGGCGTTATATGTATTCCGGAATAAGACCAAGTTTAGTCTCAACAAAGAAATACATACAGTTGCCACAAGGCAGAGTGATAATATACCTGTACACTCCATTTTTTCTAAATTTAAGTAGCAAATAAATCGCCAAATATACTTGGCCCTAAAATCTTAAACATCCTTCCAAAGGATATACAAGGAATAGCAAATCAAAATCACTTTAAGGATTGTTTGAAAGGCTGTTTAATACATACATGTTTGTATAATATCTGTGAGTTTATCAGTGTGTAAATGTTGTTTATTATTTTGTTTTAATATAGTTTTGTCATAACTCTGTATACAGACTTCGAAGTTGAGTCATTTACTTTAACAGTGAGTAGATCTGATCAAAAGAAATGTTTTTTTCCTTTACCATTTTTCTGGTAAAATTAAAGTTACAAAGTTATAGCCCTTTGGAAGTTTGAGTACCGCCCTGTCTCAATAATAATATTATGTGCTCGTGTTTGGTTCATCGCATCGGAAACAAAAAAGCGAAATAATTTGGAACGATGTTTTTACAATTATTTTGGTCAGTTGTATACAGTCAGTGTCAATCGGTAACGCGTTTGAATATTGGTGTCTGTTGCGTGGCCCAAACGAAATAAAAAATGGCACATGTTTATGCGGATCGGTTTCCCAATCGAGTGCAACCAACCCCTCGTGCCTTTGTTAATGTAGTACAACGGGCTCGTGAATCAGGTGACTTAAGAGCACATAGGGGACTGCATGCCGGTGCTTCAAGACCTCACGATCAAATACAGGTCCGCACTGAAATACTTGTCGGGAGGATACTTTATAAAACAAGGTAAAAAAATTTGTTTAATTTTTTTTTATTTTTACACACATATTTTGGTTTATCTTCCTTCTACAATCATTATCTGAAAATTAATGACTCAACTTCAAAGTCACCCTGTATATACTAAGTGACATATAAATCCGAACACCAATTTAAATGGTTTTATTTTAATAAAATTTTGTATAAGTACTTAATGAAGCATAATAAGTAAATGATAAAAATTTCAAAATGATTGCACTGCTTTAAAGCCCTTTGACCTTTAATAATGTGTGGATGCACCCTGATGTGCTACGCATTCTCCAACGCGCCTAGGCATGCTTCTGATCAGGTGGTCAATGTCCTCCTGTGGTATCTCATTCCAGGCAACCACCAACTCCTCTCGAAGTGCTTCTAGAGTCTGAGGAGGACGTTGCAAATTGAGCAATCTCCTACCCATCATATCCCACACGTGCTCAATTGGGGATAAGTCGGGAGATCTTGGTGACCATGGTAACAATGTGACATCATTATGTTGAAAGAAGTCTATTGTGACTCTTGCAACATGTGGTCGGGCATTATCTTGTTGGAAAGTTGGATCTGCCAGGGTGTCAAGATAGGGTAAAAGATGGGGTTCTAGAACTTCGTGGATATAACGCTGCGCGTTCATGTTACCTCTGATGAAGATTAAAGGTGACCTGGAACCATAAGCTATAGCACCCCAAACCACAACTCCAACAGTGTGATGAACATGTCTTTCAACAAAAAACTGTGGATTCCTCCTTTCACCACGTCGCCTTCTAACCCTGGCACGACCATCGTGCATGACTAAACAAAATCGAGACTCATCACTAAAGACAATACTGTTCCATTCCTGATCCCAGAGTGACCGTTGTCTGCACCACTCAAGGCGATTACGTCGGTGTTCTCGAGTTAAAGGGAGGACCCAGTGTGGCCGGTATGAAAACAAGCCAAAACTTCTCCTTCGTCGGTAAACACTTCGCATGCCAATAGGTCTTCCGTGTTCTGCAAACTATTCATTTGCAATGGACCTGGTAGTGGAGAAACGGTCCCTTAAGGCCAATAATCTTAGGCGGCGATCTTCACGGTCTGTTGTTCTACGGCGGCGTCCAGTGCCCCTTGCTCTTTGCGTACGGCCTTCTCGAAGCCATGCCTGACAACACCTAACCACAGTATCTACACTTCTTTGCACTCTAACTGCAATTGCCCGAAAAGAAAGTCCAGCTTCCCGAAATCCCACTATACGGCCCCTATCAAACTCACTAAGTTGACGAAATCGTACAGGTCTCCGTACTCTAGGCATCGTAACCGATCGTAAAGGATGTCAAGAACCAAAATCCGCCAACGTTGATTCTTTACTGCGGCTGAAATATTCATTTTTAGAGCGTTAGTGAATTAAAAAAAAGCAGTATAAAAACCGGAATGTCCAACTGATAAGGCTGAAAATTTTTTCACTTGTTATTTACAGTAAGATAAATACATTCACCAACTTTTATTAAAATAAAACCATTTAAACTGGGTGTTCGGATTTATATGTCAGTTAGTATAGACGCTCTCTTGACGATTTCTAAACAAATCTTGTTTGACTCAAGAAAAAAATAAAATTATATAATTATTATATAAGACACTCAAAGTTGTAAACTATAAAGTCATTTAGACAAAAATCTCTCGACTTTTGGACCACGGGTCATATGAACGTTTCGACTTGTTTTGATCACCCTATTACCCATTTCAGGTAATGATTACCATAACCTTTACACCCTGTATAGATAATCTTTGTTCAAAAAATCACGCTTGAGATTTGTACCAGAACGCAGAGCAACTGATAGGCTATTACACAAAAAAAAAATGTTTACAGATGAGTCATGCTTTTATGCAGTTTGAATGTCAGGAAGCTTGTTTTAATAGCCCCGTATCTTAATCCTTGCAGTTTTTTTTATATAGAGAACATCAAAAACAAAGGTAAACCACGTCCAATCTTATTTTTAGTCTTAAAATAACGGGTGATTTTTTGAGAGGTATAGGATTTGATTTAAAAAAAAAAAACACTAAAAATTTGAAAAAACGATTAAACCTTTATTTGAGTCGATAGAACGGTCGATATAATTTAATGTTTAAAGATTATTTCATGTAAATGTTAGCCGCGTTGTTCGTTCGTAAGTCGATGCATGGTTAAATTATAGACCAAACTGAACCAGTTTGACAATGGCACAAGACACGATTCACGCGTCATCTGTCAAAAACAGTGTTGCCAAAAAGATACTAGCAAAAAATCACCCATTACATGGCACTTCTATGCTCACAGAATATTGAGACACCATGTATACAAGGTACTGTTTAAACTCGTGATAACTTTTTATATTTTATATAGTAGCCGTTCCGCCTACACTCACCTTGCGATAACATCCTTTCAAGGATCGAGTACTTAAGACCTCATTTATCTTCGGTCTCATTTACCTAGCAGGACCTCATAACGACCTGGTAAGACGGCGTTGTTAATGGAGGAACGGTGCAGATGAGTAATGGATATATTGGAACATAAAGGCTTAATTTCACAGGAGGGTTATATTGTGTAATAAAGCATTGTTCTCCGGAGATAGGGATTACAATGGTCGGACCTGTCCGATGGGAATCCCCTCCCTCTCCAACCCTCTCTTCCTGGAAGTCGACGCTCCTTCTTCTTCGTTCTGTCTTCCTTCTTCTCTGTCGTGCTCCTTTTGGACCGGTGGTGTCGAATGCAAATGGACCAGTGGCGTAGGCAGGTATCAAACAGCCGCCAAAGATGGGCACAGAACTGGTATTAATTACATTAACCAACAAAGAAAAAGTTATACTGGATACGTCGAGTTAAAGATAAATTGGAGAAGCTGCGTAGTTTTTGACGAAACACAACTAAAAAATTAGCTTCTTTTGCAGAAAGCAATATCTACAAATAAATGATTCATAGGTTTAGAAAATGGTATGCCGCGAGGTACAGTTTTAGGCCCGTTATTTTTGACCGTGTACGTCAATATTCTACTTAGCTGGAAGTCGCAATATCAGATGATGACGTGTTCTAGTCTATAGTCAAATATTATTCATGTTTGAAATCGGAAATCTTCTTGTTTACAAAAATGGCGTCAAGTAGATGGACTCTACTTCTTATGGCTTTGTTGGCGGTTTCAAGGGAAATAGATGAGGCAAATCGTATCTTTCAACTCGAATCGTGATTAGGTAAGTTCACGTATAGTGTATTTACACCCAAGATAGAATGGATGCGTGATTGCCAAAAGCAAGGACGGCGTACAGGGCCGCATTCAGGGCTACCTCCGAATGATGGTCTACCACCAACGTGTTGTAAAACAAAGATGACAGTATTTAACGAAATTATTTAATATAGTGAAGTAGTTATAGTTAAGGGTGTCGCAAAATCAAATTTTTATTCTTGAAGGGGTGCTAAGTTTTTCTACAGATTTTTCAAACTAGACAACATGGAGAAATACATACCGGAGGTAATCAGCTGCTCACTATACACAATGAATCCGTAGTCAACGAGGGGTAGAGATGACATTTTTGTACATGGAATAAATATAAGACTGTTCAATTAATTGAAAATAGATTTTGAAGGTGCACTTCGGACTTGCATTGTCTGTAGTTTATCTGTAAGTTAATATTTCAGTATAACTAGGATTCCCATAATATGTATTCTGTGACAAAACAAAAACGCGAAACTTACTCAGACTCACTTGAAGAGCTATCGTCACTAATGTTTATGATGATGGATTCAAAATCTCTCTCAATTATGTTGTCCAGCTCCCACATTGCTACCTCCACTTTCCCCTGAACATGCTGCACACATTTTTACCATCTTTCTGGTGTGACCCTCTGTATAGCAATTCTGAACAGCTCTTGCATGTCAGAAAATTTAAATGTTGTATTGTGTGCAGCAACAAAATTCTTAACATCTGCCCATATGAGCTCAATGGGGTTGATCTCATAGTGGTAAGGCGGCAGACGGAGTACTGTTTTGTGGTGTGCTTTGGCAATTTTATCTATGACATATTTATCATGTCTTGGTCTGTGTTGTTTCACAATATCTAATAGTTGTAATTTCAGTAAGGGCGGGTCGAAAGTTATATTTTTGGAACGGAGCCAGCTCTGAATGTCTGATTTCCTAGAAGCTGAAGTTGGGATTTTTTCTATTTTGCGAGAATGATAGGGAGCATTATCCGAAACAACCACAGAATTGTCTTCGAGATGTGGTAAAATGCCTGAAAGCCACTTCTCAAATGCTTCCCCATTCATCTCTTCATGGTAGTCAGTGGTTTTTTTTACTCAAAAGACCATAAGCCGTCATCCACGAAGCCATCTACACCCCCAATGTGGCAAATAATGAGCCATTTTCCTTTGCCTAGACAGATAAAACCCGCTAAGTACACATGCACGTCTTGTAGGTACGATAGAGAGATATTGTGCGCAAAAATTGATACCGTGAACTATTTACCTGCTGGATTTTTCAATCCGGTCGACAGTCCATCTAGAAATGCCCTTCTGGATGAAGTCACAGTTTTGTCAACCTATACCTTCGGAGTAGTGTGCCCAGCGTTAATCCAGGTTTCGTCCAGGTAATAGATCTTCCTGTGCTGATCCCTGAATGATTTAATTTTGGTCAGGTACTCTCACCTCCACAGAACAACTTCTCCTCTATCCATAAGTAAGCTGTTATGATCTCGTTTCTTCCATTCGAAATTAAGATGCTTCATAAGTTTATGAATGGTCGAACGTTTGAAATTTGGTAACATAGCATCCTCGTTAACCTCCCGTAGTACTTTATCAACTGTCGGTATTTCGTTTCTGAAGGAGAACTCGTGCACTTTCCTCCGAATCGCATGCTTGTCAGCGTCATCCAACGATCTTATGATACTTTTGCGATTTTGACCCGTCATTGTCTTGGAAAAGGCATGCCTTTTCTTATGTTCGTTCAAGACATCGTACACTGTCGCTTGGCATACCCCAATTTTATCTGCCACTTTCAGAGCTATTTTCGGGTTAGTTGATGTTTCGTCTTCCTTCCGCTCTATCTTGAATGCATTCAATATGACGTCTTTCATGTCTACGCTAAGATGTCTTTTTTTTGATCGCTTACTAGGAGGGCTAAGGGAGTAGCCTACAGCCTCGTCACCAGTATCTGTACTGGACATGTTCAGGATTGGTTCAAAACAAATAATAACGAGGAATAACAATAACAAACAGATACTTAACCAATTAATCAAATACACTTAACGACAATAACAGCAACAACCAAGCAAGGTGAATACGAAAACACGAGCACGTAACGATACACGCGACGGTCGGTGGCCTTAATGCAACTCTGCCTGCCCTGCCCCTGCCCCGCGCATTATTCCGCCAGGCGCGTCAGAGACATATCCAAATATCTGGAAGACCTCTAAAATATGTCCTATTCACAAAAGTGGAGATATCTCTGATATTTCCAACTATCGCCGAATAGCAATCCTGTGAAATTTCAGCAAGTAGTTTGAGATCATCGCTTATGAAACGGTTTACTGCTCGGTCAGGGGTGCAGTCTCTATTAATCAGCATGGGTTTATGAGAGGCAGATCTACGGTCACCAACTTGGCTCTAATTACTCAGTACATTTCTGAAATACTGGACGGTCAGGGACAAGTTGATGTCATCTACACAGATATTCAGAAGGCGTATGATCAAGTTGATCATTATGCACTTCTGGATAAGCTTAAAACAGTGGGTATGTCTGATGCAATGCTGTCGCTCATGAATTCATATTTGAGGGATAGAATGTTATTTGTCGAATATGGTGGTCATAGATCGAGTTACTATCGGGCCACGTCTGGGGTACCTCAAGGGTTAAATCTAGGTCCATTATTGTTTTTAATATTTATTAATGACTTGTCTTTTGAACTGAAGTGTTTCCAATTGTTTTTCACTGATGACCTTAAAATCTGCACGTCAGTCAAGACAGTCGAGGATTGCGTCATGTTGCAAGATGATTTAGCTCTAATTTGTGTTCACGAAACTGTGTCAGTCTGAATGTTTCGAAATGTAAAGTTATGACTTATACAAGAAAAGTTAACTATTTAATTTATGATAATTGTAACATCAATGGTCAGGTTATAGACAGATGCACCACTTATAGAGACCTTGGAGTCATTATTGATACCAAGCTAACGTTTACTGAGCATATACTCAATATCTCGTCGGCTGCCACCTCGACTACTTGGTTTCTGTATCAGAAACTGGAAGGGTTTCTCCAATGTTGATACATTAATAACTTTATTTTTTACTTTTGTCAGGAGCAAGTTGGAGAATGCGACTCTGATCTGATCTCCTATATACCAAAATTCTGTCGTGATCCTTGAGGCGATTCAGCGTAAAGCTTTAAAGTATTTTCACCTTAAATGCACAGGTTCTTATCCAGAAAGAGGTTGTGACCATAGTGCCCGATTAGAGTTTTTCAATTTGGATTCACTGTCAACAAGACGAAACATATTTGCTTTGTCGTTTTTGTATGGCCTCATTCACAATAAAATTGGTTGTCAAAATTTACTTGAAAAAATATGTTTCCGCGTTCCAAGGCTAGGGAGTCGACAACAAACGGCATTCTATTGTCAAGCTGGCCGTACAAATGTTATGACAAAATCGCCAATTAATCTCATGTACTGCGTCATGAACAGTGTTACTGAATCGTGTGATATTTACAGTGACAGTTGTGCATCGATTATTAACTGCTATAGATCATCCAATCTTATTTAGAATGCGTGATACTGTAGATTTAAGTTCAAGAACCATGTCTCTTTAATTGTTATTTTTTTTCAACGTTTCCTGTAATTGGGTTTCACCTGTTGGAAATAAATAAATAAATAAATAAAATAAATAAATAAATAAACAAACAGAAACTTAACAAATTACTCAAATACACTTGACAACAACAACAGCAACAACCAAGCAAGGTGAATACGAGGACACGAGCACGCAGTGATACACGCGACGGTCGGTGGCCTGAATGCAACTCTGCCTGCCCTGCCCCTGCCCCGCGCATTATTCCGCCAGGCGACCGCTTGAAATTTAATGGCGAATTGACCAATAAGAGGCGTTGTGCCCACCTGTTACCGAGAGTTCACGCGCGCTAACTGTTATTATTTACATCTCATCTTGGATTTGGATTCAGGTTAGGTATGATGAATTTTCGACCTCTGCATAACAAACTATATAAGGCAAATCTAACATATTTCTGTTTCCATGGCAGATGTAGGGGAAATATGTATGACTTACTATGTCTAACTGGTGTATAATATCAATGAGATCGGCAGCTTCTTAATAATAGAAGGTATATCACTGACACGAAGAGTGCAACAATTTATAACCGTTTACCGCATACAGCTTCCAAACTTCATCTTTCAAACAATGTCTGAAAATGAAAATCTCTGAAACATTGTAACACTATGTTCCAGCGGTTTTTATTTCCACCGGCTCTGAATCATTTTTCAAAATCTACGACTACCTAAACGATGAAAGTATCAAACTCGCAATAATAGGAACCCGATTGACCGATTTTTATTTTATTGGTGTATTTCCAGTTGGTATAGGAAGTAAACGCACAAAATAGATTAGAAAACACTTAAAAACCATCCATCCATAACAGTCACAAAAATTAAATTGACCAGGTAGGCCATTTTCGATATCTGCTTGTCTACCTTTTACGATTAGAACAATACTATTTCATATTTCCGGTATTATTTCAGGAAAAAAAAAAACATAAATTTGATTACATAATTTATATACACCCTCTAAGTTTACTGGGCTATAACGGTCGTGTGACCCAATTTTTCCTTTTCTTCATCGCATCTTCGTGAAAACCAAAAGTGCGCGGCGTCGCCTCCACACACGTAGTAGCGTTTTCCGCTTTTCCCACCTCGAGAAAAATGAAAAAAACTCTCTAGGCAACGCCATGAATGAAATATGTTCACGGGCGTAGCAATTTTCCTTCCTCAAGGGGAAGTAAGGTCACCGTGTATACAATAATACGCAGCAACGCGACTCCCTAAAAAAACTGCGCTGTATTGCTGTGACCTTGAGAGATCGGCACACGCTGCGAGACGCTGCCACGCGCAATCTGTCGAATGGGGTTATTTAAAGCTAGGCCAGCTAGATAATTTTTCGGGATTTTATATGGATGTTTAGGAAAGGGATAAAAAATAAAAAAATTAATATTTAAAAAAATAACTTATTAAAGAGATAAAAAGTGATTGAAATGATTCCGTTAAGAATTATCCGTTAGGGGAGGTAGCGAGTATAATTTGGGGTCAGCAGCTAATATTTATAACTAATTTGGTGGAATAAATTAATTTGTATAGCTTCTTCATACATAGCTAAGATAGTTATGTTTATCTAAATTTCTTAACAGCCGTTAATTAAAATTAAAATTAATGATTGAGTTTATATTACTAAATTTAAATTTATAAAATTAAAAAAAAATATAATTATAAATTTTATTATATATTTTTATATGAAAATATTTGTTCATGTATATATGTTATTAATAATTGAAAATTAAGTTTTCAAAATAAAAGACTAGTATAAATTCTTTTACAATAAAAATAAGTAAATTAATTGCAAATTTAAAGCGAAAATTTTATTTTAATTTTTTAATTAAAAATAAGGACACTAAAAAATAAAAAAAGGTACTTTAAAAGTAGTAAATAATTTAAAAAATTTAAATTGTTTTTGTAAAAATAATTTATATTAAAATTAATTGTATATTATAAAAATTTTATTTAAAATTATTTTGTTAGGGAAATAACAAGAGATTAAATTAATTTTTTAAAAATATCTTTTAAAATCACAAGTGGCTAGATGTTTAGGAAGATGAAATGTTGGTACAGTAGGTATTTAGCTTGAATTTTAAATGGCTAGATCGCATCACCATTGCCACTGTTGGAATTTTACCTACAGTTTTCCGCAACCCGTCTCGCGATTCTGTGATTTTTATTTTTCTCGCATTGGTACCTATCGGTTGGAAATAGAAAACGTTGAATTTATCATCATTTTTTGTCAACGAAAAAGTGACAAAAAAGTTGATGAGGATTTAGAAATACGATTCCTAATAGTATTTTATTACGATCCCCCATTATAACATCAGAGTGCATAGTGTGTTGCCTGTATGTAGGAATTCTAACTGCAACAATAGTAGATACCTATAAAAGATAATTCTTCGATAAAAGTTGTGTTTCAAAATTATACGCTGGGTATGGTAATTGCAACGTACCACTTTGAAGTCCAACTAAAATGTTATTTTTCGAAATGACAGCTGCCATCACCTACTGAGGCTATTTATGAGTTTATGAATTTCAGTCCTAGATATAGAATGTAGCCACTTTTTTAAATTTCTTTTGAAACAATTTCCGAAACGTAAATCTTTTAAGTCTTTAGGTATAATTTCATGAAATTTAGGCGCTAAATAGAGATATGATCGCTGCATTATAGATTTATGCGGTTGAGGAACTACTGTGCCACGAATTTTGTACCTGGTATAATGATTATGTTTAATTTTTTGGTCGGTGTTTACAAATTTATGGTAGTGAGTGATACTGTGTAAGAAATAAAGCTGTCTTATATCATACATTCGAACATCTGCGTATAATTTTTCAGTGGGATAAAGGTTCGGTTTTTTAAATATCGTTTTTAGAATACTTTTTTGAAAAAGATCTAAATTATAGATATGTGAGGAACATGCAGCTCCCCATGCTAATATACCATATGTGAGATGAGGCTCAATCAGTGCATGGTATAATGTTCGAAGATATTTTTCTGTTAATATATTCCCAAGGTATTTAATTTTGTAGGATACAAATCTAACTATCTTTAAAATATAATTGACATGGATGTCCCATCGTAAGTGAGGAATCCAAGACCACTCCAAGGTATTTTATGTTGGGCACTCTATTAATTTGCATTTTTTGATCATTAATATTGAAGGAGAAATTTGTGTAATTTGGCAGATGTCTAGCATAAGATCCAAATGGTAAAAAATCTGTTTTAGAGCAGTTAATGCTTAATTTTCTACTGTTAAACCACCGAATAATTTTGATAAAATAATTTTCAATTACATTTTTCAGATCAGATCAGTCAGTGCCTTCATATAATATTGCAGTATCATCTGCAAAACTAGTTATTTTGCCAACACAATTAATTTGGAAAATATCATTTAAATATATATTGAATAACAGCGGACCTAAGACAGTTCCTTGTGGGTCACCACACTTAATATACATTTCTTTACTAAATGATCCTGATATCTGCACAGATTGTGGGCGATTTGACAAATAACTTTCGATCAGTGAGTACGCGTTTCCTCTGAAACCAATTCTCTCCAATGCTTCTAATAATAATTTGTGATTAATTGCATCGAAAGCTTTCTTTAAATCAACAGAAATGCGGATTGAAGGGATTCTGTTATCAATATTTTGATGTATTTGATTTACAGTTTTAGTTATTGCGTCGGATGTAGCCTTCCCTTCTGTAAATCCATAGTTTTCATATTAACTTTTAAATTCAAAGTTTGACTGAAATTATTTATCTTTTGAGTTGTTAGAGTCAAATGGAACAGGACATGCTTTTGAAAAAGAACTTTAATTTTTCTGGGACATCCTAACATGAGTTACGCGATGCGATACTCTTATACCATCGGACGTCGCATTGCTGAGCGTATTTGCATATACCGTGGTACATCAGCAATTTTCCTTCTCCAGGGGAAAGGAGAGAAGGGAAAGTAAGGCGACGAATGGGAGGGGTGAACCCCGCCTACGGTCCAATGAGAACGGCTCCAGGAGGCGATCGATGCAAGAAAATGTTCTCAGAACGGAAAAAGACGTTCTCGTTTAGAAGTTTCGCTTTGGCGGGTAAGGGGTGGGTGGAAAGGGAAGAAACGAGGGGAAGGTCGGCTTGCGGACCGCTTCGAGCCTTTGTTCTGCTGAACGCGTAAAGGAGCTCTTACGTAGCTTGTTGTATAATTCGGTGGAATTTTGAAGCTTATGAAGCTGTCGTATGCAGATTTTTACATATTCATTGGTCAAGTATTTATCACCATTATTTATAAACTCCTCCTCTCTTTTTTCTGAATAGGCTTGTAACGAAGACATTTTTGGATAACCTGGTTAGCTAAACTTTTTGCTGTACTTGGTGGCGCACTGTCATGTAAAAAAGTCATATTCCAAGAAAATCTGGAAACCGTTCATAATGATAATGATAACCCGGAATTTTCCTTGATTGTAAACTTGCTGGAGGTGGATCTCCAAGAATTGAGTCGAACTGGTAAACATTCCGTAGTGGTTCATGATGCTTCGATCAAATCAGGCAATTCACTGATCAACAGCCAAAAAATATCCTATATAAAATCAACAAAATATTACTATCTTTAATGTGCTAAAACCGGAATGAAACTTATTTTTTCAATATTAGTTCAAGTTTTAGAGATACGATAATTATATGTGTTCCTGCTGTGACAGTGTTAATATACTGTAATTCACAAGAATGCACGTGCTACATTTTTATATTCGGCAAGGAAAGATGATGTAATCGGCATGATTGTGTTACGTTATACATACGTGTACATTATATTGTTTTATATTAGCCATTTTTTCCTCAGTTGGCTGACAGCGTTCATGCAAGATGTCTCGAAAGTGTGTAAACAATCCAGATCAGTTTTGTTACGTGTGTGGTGATGTGACTTTTGCGTCTCAGAGACGGTCTATTACTCCACTAATAACAAATATGCTTTATTTCGGTTATAAACTAGGTGATCAAGACAAACAGTGGGCACCCCACATCTGCTGTAATACATGTGCTTCAAGTCTGAGGAGCTGGTTAAATGGCAAAAAACGGTCTATGCGCTTTGCTGTCCCATTGGTTTGGAGAGAGCCTACAAATCGTATTAATGATTGTTACTTTTGCATGGTACCTTGTGTTGGACAAGCCAGAGGTATGTCCAAGAAAAAAAAATCGGTTATTAACTACCCAAACATACCATCTGCAATGAGACCTATGCCTCACAGTGACGAAAATCCTATTCCAAAACCCCCAGAATCCTACACTTGCGAATCAGAAAACGAATCATCAGATCATGGCGATCGAGTGATTCGTCAGGAAGAAGATATGCCATCAACGTCAAGAGATCCTGATTTTATACCGAGCATGTCATGCCACCAACCACACAAAATAACACAGTCAGAATTAAATGATCTTGTAAGAGATTTAGAACTTCCAAAATGTAAGGCAGAGTTACTTGGATCAAGACTGCAGCAGTGGAACTTGTTAGAAGACGATGTTTCGGTATGTGTTTTTCGTAAACACCACAAAGACTTAGAACCATTTTTCAATATGGAGAATAACTTGGTTTTCTGCAGTAACATTAACGGCTTACTGGCGGCTTTAAATATAAACTATAACCCAGAAGAATGGAGATTGTTTATAGACAGTTCAACATTGAGTTTAAAGGCAGTGTTATTGCATATTGGAAATATTTTACCATCTCTTCCTGTAGGGTATGCAGTTCACATGAAAGAATCATATGACAATATGAAGTACCTATTGACATGCATAAAATACGATGAGTACCAATGGCATGTTTGTGGCGATTTGAAAGTTGTTGCACTTTTACTTGGGCTGCAGCTAGGCTACATAAAGTTTTGCTGTTTTTTGTGTGAATGGGACAGTCGGGCAAAGGCACTTCATTACACCAGACAAAACTGGCCTGTTTGTCAATTCCTAGAGCCAGGTCAAAAAAATGTACAGCATATGCCATTAGTAGATTCGAAAAAATTTTTATTACCACCACTGCATATCAAGTTGGGCCTAATGAAAAACTTTGTCAAGGCATTAGATTGAGATGGGTCAGCTTTTCAATACCTGCGTCAGAAATTTCCAAGACTAAGTGAGGCAAAGGTTAAAGAAGGTATTTTTGTTGGGCCACAGATTCCAAATATTTTGAAAGATACACAGTTTGAAAACACTTTAACAGGTATTGAAAAAACTGCTTGGAATGATTTCCGTCTGGTGGTCACTAATTTCTTGGGAAATAGAAAAGCTGACAACTATGAAACCCTTGTCAAAAATATGCTGTCATCGTATCAAAAGGGCTGTAATATGTCTCTTAAGATACATTTCCTACACTCACACCTGGACTTTTTTCCTGACAATTGCGGAGCCGTAAGTGATGAGCACGGCGAACGTTTTCATCAGGATATTTCAACAATGGAAAAAAGGTACCAGGGAAAGTGGAATCCTTCCATGCTTGCAGACTACTGTTGGACTCTTGGTAGAGATGCTCCAGAAACGATCCATAAAAGAACAGCAAAAAGACAGCGCATATAGTGATTCTTATAAGTATATGAATCTTGTTACTTTTTTTAATATATCCTTAAAAATAAAAAGTTTTTTTCTAAACCGCAACTAATTTTTTTATTTCATTTTCATTTTTGGATTCAGCGCCCCAAAATTAACAAAGCAGTGCACTTTTCCCACAAGATACAATTAAAAAACTAAAATTTGTTGTCCAGTGTATCGATTCTACGAATTTCTGTATCGCCTGCTAGATTAACCTCACTTTTGTAATATCTTCATGCACATCACACAGTCGGCTTCGACTCGTACTGCAAAACTTGGTATTTGTTTTCTGTTCCGATTAATTCACAAAGTGACTGAAACTGTTTGAACATATATTTCAGTTTCATAGCAATATTTTAATTCTTCTGAAGTTGCGTACATTCTTTTAGCTTAAAGGAACCTTGTTAATCCGATATTTGGGCCGGCTGAGGTTAGTGTACTGGGAAAAGCTACCTCGGGTAGATTGTTTCACAATCTCAATACCCTAGCGGTCTTCTAAATCTACTCATAGGTCTCGCAGAAGAGACTAACACCGATTCTTCACAGAGCATGTGTAGTTCATGCCTTATATCGCTGTGAAGTCCTGACAAGACTAAAGTTTCAGATAATAATAATAATGAGTTATTATCTAATTGACAAATACCGCAAACTTGGGGTTTTCCTTTCCAGACACAACTACGCTTCATATAATAAAGCTAACGTGTGGTGAAACATGAGCGAACAAGTAAAAATAAGTAAATGAAAAAGTACTCACTGTTCAGTTGAATTGAGGTTCCGAGTACGGCCCTGTCGTAAAATCGTAGTCGTACGTCGTATAACTGCACGCTGGCGTTGGCGCTGTGGACGTGATCGAGGGATAGGACAGGACCGGCTTCGGTTTGGTTCAGGTTTGATTGAGTTTGCGGAGCCCAATATCTCGGTTCTCTTAAGACATTGGTGTATTTGCTACTAAGAAAATCCGCTTATTTTCTCAAGACTACAGGTCGTGCGGACACCCATATATAGGAAAACATTCAGCATAAAATTTTGAATAATGATATAGTCACTTATAGAATAAAAACCCTTTTCAATGAGGTAGCTTTTCAACCTAATTTTAAAAATGTTGTATGATTGTGTTCTTTTCATTTGCTCTGGAAGCTTGTTCAATATTTTTAGATACAACTCCAAGAATTGTGTTGTCTCCTGATCGGATTGTAACGTTAAGTTATTCAGTGTGAAGTTTAGTGGCGCAATTGAATTTAGTTGAAATGAAGCTGATTATCCTCAAATCTGTTACTGATGCTGTTTAGAAGGCAGTTGCCGGTGTCCTGTAAGTTTGTATCTTTTTACCAGATACAACGATTGGTACATCGTCTGTGTACAACGTAAAATGACCTACGGAGAAGGGGTCCTCAAGATTGCTGATGCTTACTGAGAATAGCATCTGTCTCAGTACAGAACCTTGTGGTATCAATATCAATTTTATCTCATGTTACAAGTTTCACTTAGATAGGGATATTAGGGATCACTAATTCTACAGCGGAAAGCTATATGCAAAGCCCTGTGTCCAGGTCAAGGATTGAAGCTTAAAGGCTGGAGACTGGTCGCAGTATCATTTAGGCTAGCAAGCTAACCCTTTTCTATAATCTAATCCGATCAAATCTTAGAAGAAATGGAATGTTAGTAGACGGAAACCCCGGATTCACCAAATGATTCAAGAGCAGACGATCATTATTTGTACAAATTTTGAATAACCTAAAGTTTCTCAGACGCTTTTATCAGTTGAACTAATTATACTACATTTTCTTTGCAACTCACTTGGAGCAAATCTCACCCTGTAAGAAGGAAAGTTTACATAATGATATTTGCCGAGTGCGAAGTGTACATACATAAAGAGAGATGCATGGAGCTAGCGTATAAGCAAAGTATACAGATTCACAAGTAGCAGTTTCAGTTAGTGGACAAATCACTTTTTTACGACCGTCCTGTCTGCTGAAAAGCAGCCAGGATGCCAGAAAAGTAATTTAAACAGTTGCACTCTTTTGTGTGTTATGTAAAAATCATACCGCAGCCAGAACCTAAACCACGAAAAAGTAACGAATCGGTCCAGATCTATCCCACGAGACTGCAACCCTCAAACAGTGCCAGTTCAATGCTGGTTGCGGAGGTTCAGGCGAATCGGCCGTTGCACCAGTTCTCCATAGGTGTCACTCACGGCGAGGTTAACATTGCACTGTTTGATGCCAAAATTGCGTCGTTTTAGTGCATACTTTTGGCTCATATCACTAGATACCGTGCCTGCCAAAGTGACAACTTTGTACAATAATAATACCTACCAGTGGAAAGATCTACCTTCATTAGGCTGGTGCCGCGCTTTATAAATGATACAAGAAGTGTGTTCTATTCACTATCATCTGCAGACACTCGTACTTTCTAAAAATAACACCGAAAATACGAATTTATTGACAGAATTGTCAAAAAGTTAACTTAGTATATAGATTCGCAAGCAGCAGTTTCAGTTAGTGGACAGATCAGTTTTTTACGACCGTCTCTCTGATGCAGCCAGGACACCAGAAAAGTAACTTAAACAATTGCAATTTTTAGTGTCAGATTGTGAATTATGTAAAAATCATACCGCAGCCGGAACCTAAACCACAAAAAAGGAACAAGAAACGAAAACAGTGGTAGTGCGATGCTGGTTGCGGTGGTTCAGGCGAATATCAGCAAATCGGCAGTTGCACTACTTCTCCATAGGTGGCGCTTAAAGCGATGCTTGCATTGCATTGTTTGTTGCCAAAATTGCGTCGTTTTAGTGCATACTTTTGGCTCATTTCACTAGATACCAGATACAAAATTAACTTAGGTCTAGTACACTTGTAGTATGCACTTTTATTCGGTCTGAGATTTTGGAGACAAACAAATCGTACGCTTGCTCTTTCTACCTAGTCTGAATTCGTTGATCCATAGTGTAGAATCTAGTGTGTGATTTGTAATCGCTACTATCAGAGCGCGATTTTCTTACCTAATAAGGTTTCTGCTAATAATAATGATTATAGTAATGATAATAATTTAATAGTGCTATTATATGTATAGGTCAGTTTGAGTGGAACAAAAAAGAGCAAGTAAAAACAACAAACAATACGTAAATGAGACAAACATAAAAAACAAAGTGGCAAAAAAGGTTAAGAAAACAATAAAACTAAATTTAAAATTTAGATAAACATAAATAAGATGGTTAAAAGAGTCTAAAAGAGACTAAATTCAATAAAAATTATGCCAGACTAAGAAAATTAAAGTTAAGCAAGCCCTCGACGTCAAGAAAAGCTTGAGATAGTAGGAAGCATTTGAAAGTTTTGCCAAATTGTTTACCGTCCAGAGCTTTCATTTTATTAGGCAATAGGTTGTAGAGTTGTAACCCTTGGAAGTTAACACCATTTCTATGTACTTTATTCCTGCAAGGATACCTGCACTCCAAATTATTTTATATGTATCTGACACATCTTATCTGTAAGACAAAAATTATGATTAATGAACTTCTCAGATTGCGTATCAGATAAATAGCTTTTGTCAAAGACTTGGCAACATGACTTACATGCTCTTCCCAACTCAGAGAAGAGTCAACGTACACCCCGAAAAAGTTTACTGTTCTTGCGTCATCATCATTTGCGTCAAAGTTTCGTAGAGAAATAGTTTTGTTTTCATTTAACAACAAACCAGTCCTGAATGTCTCACCTGTATGCTTATGGATCATTATCTGGGCTTTATAAGGTGCTGTTAGAGAAGAGTAGTTTGCTACTAGTACTGTTACTGAGGCAAGTTTGTACGTCATTAATCTATAACAAGAATAACAATGGCCCAAGCACAGATCCTTGAGGAACGCCAAGGAAAATTGTGGCGACAGCAGGTCTGCAAGTTGTGTATTCTACAAACTGCAACATGAATGGTTTCCGTAAGCGACTCTGCTATTCTGCAGTCTGTATACTTTTGCATAAGCGGCTGGTGGACCAATTGAGTGTGTTTACTGTCGCTTCATTAACTGTCGCCCGGCTCTGAATACTCCGACCGCCCGACCGGTCGCTATAAAGTTTAAGATTACTGGCACTGCGGCGTGGCGGGCATCACCGAGCATGCCACTTTTATCACATGTTTTATTGTTCGAGTTATCGCTAGAAATACGCCGTCGGTTATCAGGTAGCGGATTATACCAAGGTACACGTTGCATAATGCACATGACGTATATGGCAGCAAGGCGACACGAAAAAAAAAATCCATAAACATGTAATATCATTGATTAATGTATTTCACCTCAAGATAGCCAACCTAATACTGTATTTCGACGTCCAAGAAGTTATCCTAGATCAAATGAGATACCGTAGCATATTTTTACAAGTATAAACTTATGAAAGAGAAGTTTCGAACTACACCTCGTCATTTTTCCTGTCTAACGAAGTATTTTATACCTGGATCAGACTGCCCTGCGACGCTGTTAATTCGTCCACAGTTGACAGGTTCAAGAATCGTTTCGTCAGACGGGTACAGGATGAACTCTAAATTGCTTATGATCTTTACTATTTTTTGTATGTTCATTTTATTATCCTTGCTTTTGCTATATGTATAATTATAAGAAATCTACTTTGAAAAAGTTTGTGATTCATAGACGGCGCTGTAGCTAGCTATATGAGCATAGATGGCGCCATGGTATCTGATTTCATTTACTGTCTTTGCTTTGGGCATTCAGGATTACAAATACGATGTACATACAACAGAATAAATGCTGAAATAAAAGAGATGGCCAAAAAGGGGCGATCTCATCACAGGTTGCTCTTTCACTTGCCCTACAGAGATAAATCACACAACCTACATTCAAGACAGTCACAGGTTTGATATGAGTATGCATAATACGGTACAGTTTTCATTTTCTCAGTTGTTATAATAAAAAAATCTAAATCTGTACCTCAGAGCCCGACTAGGTTAAGTCCAAATAAGTAGTTTTGAGGTAGTTATACAGGGTGACTTTGAAGTTGAGTCATTAATTTTCAGATAATGATTGTAGAAGGAAGATAAACCAAAATATGTGTGTAAAAATAAAAAAAAAATTTTTACCTTGTTTTATAAAGTATCCTCCGGACAAGTATTTCAGTGCGGACCTGTATTTGATCGTGAGGTCTTGGAGCACCGGCATGCCGTCCCCTGTGAGGTCTTAAGTCACCTAATTCACGAGCCCGTTGTACTACATTAACAAAGGCACGAGGGGTTGGTTGCACTCGATTGGGAAACCGATCCTCATAAACATGTCATTTTTTATTTCGTTTGAGCCACGCAGCAAACACCACTATTCACTCACGCGTTAGCGACTGACACAGACTGAATAAAAACATCGTGATCAGCGTTTCAAATTCTTTCGCTTTTTTGTTTCCGATGCGATGAACCGATAAGGCGGATTATATCCGTTGTTGCCAAACACGAGCACATAATATTATTATTGAGGCAGGGCGGTACTCAAACTTCTAAATGGCTATAACTTTGTTACTTTAATTTTACCACAAAAATGTTAAAGGAAAAAAACATTTCTTTTGATCAGGTCTACTCACTGTTAAAATAAATGACTCAACTTCGAAGTATATATATGAAATATTTTTCTTGATACGAGTTAAAAAGTCGTAACCTCCTTATTATTAAAGACAGATGGACGCTGCAGTAGCAAATGAAAATTCACATTATTATCATAAGCTTAACATATTAAACTCATTTTTGACAAAAATGGACTTAACCTAGTCTGGATCTGCTGTACAGAAATACGTTTTCCTCGCGGTTTCCTTAAATCGAGATACATTTAAAAGTTGAAGCTTCCTAGTATAATGACGTTTTTAGAACGAATGTTTGCATCATGTACTGCTCTTCTGAATTTCCTTTGATTGTATAAGAAATGCAGATTCTTGGTGGACGAAATTTTATGGTAAAAAATCATAATGTGACTAACTCGGAATGATGTTTCACATTTAGCCAATGCAAGGTTTTAATTTATAGTCAACTCTCCATATTTGAGTATGCCAAAGATAAAACGTATGCAAGTGTTTTGAACTCGTTGTATTCGAGTAGATGTTTCATGGTCCAAGCAAGAAATCAAGATTCTAGTTTGGACAACTTTTTGGAGGCTGAAATACAGTATTGGGTTGGCTATCTTATAATAGACACTTGGTAAGATTCTAGGTTCTTTTTACACGTTTTTTATGGAATTGCTTTATTTTGATGTTTGCATGAGAATTTTTTTGTAAATAATAGAAACTGACGAAAGGGAATGAAATCGTTCGAGAATGGTTGAGACAATTACGCTTTTCGGAATAAAATACGCTGGAAGAAGACAGGGAAGAGAAAAAGAAGTGTATGTTACCGACTT
The DNA here is from genome assembly GCA_963669975.1 of Acanthoscelides obtectus. NCBI lineage: Eukaryota > Metazoa > Arthropoda > Insecta > Coleoptera > Chrysomelidae > Acanthoscelides > Acanthoscelides obtectus. The sequence continues at coordinate 5,511,471 of CAVLJG010000004.1, read as the reverse complement.
CTGCCAATAAAAAATTAAAAACTATGTATCGGTTTTAGGTAAGCTTATACTTCTTGACTGCACTTGAAAAAAGAATTTGTAAGTGGTTTTTCCAATATATATTCCGCAAATTAGATAAATCCTGAATAGTATAGGCCCAATTGGAGCACTCAGATGATGCTATCGGATCTGGGAACATCAACAAATTGTGTAAATTTGGCAACCTCGAATGATAATCATATGAGGTTTTCCTCTGGTTTATTATCCATATAAAAATATTCCAGATTTAAACATCATACACATTCATATGTTAAAAGTATTAGCGTTCCAGAAAATCCGATAAATATCCTCAAACGCAACATTTGTAAACAGATACATATGTAGGTTCATATTTTAAACTCTTACAGGTACATCAACATCTGTATCCTTGCTTATGATGATCGACAATAGAGGCCCGGTTTTGTAACCATTTTTTTAAATCAGCTGTAGATTATGGATATAGATATTACTTTTTCTTAATAATAATTTGCAACTACTATAGTTATGAGGCTGCTAATGCAGCAATGAAATTCTCACTAATATTCAACAACACGACTATTTAGAATGCCCAGCCTCCAAAGCGACAAGCGAGCATGAGGTTAACTGTCGTTATTTAATGTACCAGACACGTCACCCTCACCCATCGTCCCAGAAACGCTAAAAAATGTTGTGCAATGTCGACTACAAATGCTGCATCTGCAATGTTCATGGACCCGAAATTGACGTATAAAAGGCGCCATATTGTTTGTCTTGCCTCCTACGTTGAACCATGTATGGAGATCCAGCAATAAAATTGGCACTAATATCCAACTACCCGACTATTTAGAATGCCCAGTCCTGATATCGACAAGCGAAGATGAGGTTAACTGTCGTTATTTAATGTACCAGACACGTCACCCTCACCCATCGTCCCAGAAACGCTAAACGCCCTCTGAGAACGTGAAAAAGTATTACGCGATTTCGACTACTAATGCTGCATCTGCAATGTTCATCAAGAAATAGTGCTTTGATAAAAAAAGGTACCATGTTGTTTGACTTGTACGAACCAGGTAAACTGCTAAGCCTTCTACCTTGAACTATGTATGGAGATCCAGCAATAAAATAGGCACTAATATCCAACTACCCGACTATATAGAACGCCTAGTCCCATCACCCTCGTCCATCGTCCCAGAAACGCTAAAAAATGTTATGGAATGTCGACTATGCTGCATTTGCAATGTTCATGGACCAGAAATTGACGTACAAAAGGCGCCATATTGTTTGTCTTGCCTCCTACGTTGAACCATGTACGGAGATCCAGCAATAAAACTGGGCGCTAATATCCAGCCACCCGGGTAAAATCGATGTCTAACTTCCATCATCAGCCGAGCATAACGGACCGTACAACTTACAAGTTACCAGAAGTTGCCGAGCAGGCGAGCTAGCGTCCACCAGGCGAAGTTGTTGCGATATTAATGCTCGAACCTCGGGCCGCGGTCAGAACAAGAGCAACTCCTTTCTGGTTATTAATGAAGGCTACAAACTCCTTTAATTAATTTCTCACTGTTATCCCCCGCATATTAATCAATAACTCCCTGCAGGTCTGACGTGCGCCCCGGAGGCGGCGGTCTCAAGTTATGACCTGCCGCGTCACCCTATTAGAAACTCTGGATGATCTGGCATCGGATTCGGATAGTTTGAAGTTGAGGAAATGTCGGAATAGGTTGAGCCCACAGAGGCTGTGAAATTATCTAAAAAATATGCTATTTAGAACATATAGCGACAACCGAGCATGAGGTGATCTGCCGTTTTTCCAATGTTCCAGACAAATTAGCAAAACTTATACCGTTTCCAAAAACAGAGCAGTCCGATAATCCAACAAATTTTAGGCCAATTTCTATGATTCCAATTTCAATTTCTGATATACTGGTGGTGCAATCCTGGGCATAGCATACCGCTGTATTTCAGGCAGAAGTGTATGTATTCTTGCACTCAGTAAGAGTAAATAATGAGCGAGAATGTAACAATAACAATCGCCAAATACACTGACAGTCAAGCGTCCACTCATAGAGTCAAGAAGTCCTAGAGTGGCATCTGCACTGATCTGGGAATGTCAACAAGGACTGAACCCACCGCTGGAACACAACAAAGTAGCTCTGGGTAGATGAGCTCCCAAGCAAAGGATCATCCACATTCTGTACAGGCTCGCAACCTGCCTTGTTGGTGCCAAAAAGCACAAGTCAAAGAACGGGTAAGAAGCTAGGACAAATAACATTGGCACTTAGTGACAGGATGACGGCTCCCGGAAAGAGGAAAAAACACCAGATTAGTGAAGCCGATGATTTATTTTCAAGTATTCAGTTTGGATATCGTTCAGGTACTTCAGCAAAATTGGTAATTAATGACTTTATTAACCACGGTCTGAGGCACGGTGTGTATAGTTTGGCATCACCTGACTAACGCTTTTGACCAGTATTCAATTTTGTCAAAAAAGCTATGAATATATGGTATCAGATCATCGGTAAGTTTCTACTTGACAAAGAGGTGACAATACGTTTGCCACCAGATCGGTACATCCAAGACATAAGCTATCAAGCATGGAATACCACAATGAACAGTTTTAGGGGTTATCCTCTTTTTAATATACAGAGTGGCGCATCGAAAACGAAACAGACGCAGTTACTGGCAGCTCAGTTTTTTTTTTGAAAAACGCTCCGACCCGTCGATTTTGTTTTCGAGGGGGACCCAAGTTTGGCAAAAAATCACGTTAGCTCGTGCAGCGGGGGTGACACCACCCCCAAAATCTTAAATGGAAAGGGGGGTCGAGTGATACCTTATTTTAAAGGTCTTTCAGTTCCCTTTATAATGATATAAAATTAATGTATTTCAGTTCAGTAGTTTTGAAGATTTATTGATTGATTGATGTTCGTATTCCAAATACACGATATGTACTTCCACCTGTGAACTGAAAACGCAAGCGAAGGAATGTTTCGCTATTCGAACAAGCTAATGAATCTGCAATAATTCCCATTACACCAGAATTGAATTTGAGACAGCTTGGGTAATTTATCCAACCAAAGCCCACTTGATGGAAAGTTTTAACACATGCGACTCCTTTCTGGAGGCTTAGTGCCGGAGCTCTGAATACTCTTTGTGTTCGTACGTACACATACATACGCTCGCGTTCGCGCGTGTTGTATTACCGAGAGAAACGCTGAATAGAATTTGCCGCAACTTGGTCTTTCCTCTCACGTGGATGACCAGCAATCCACCGAATTCGGCGTGCTGTCGGATTTTAAGATGTTTTATTGTTAACGCGGTTTTATAAGCTCCGCATTGAATTATTCTGTTAATAACTTAAACAAGGGATAAAGGAAAAAAAGGACGCTATCTTTGAGTTCGATGTCCGGGCATTCTCGCGCAAAAATCGTCAGGTTCGTAGCTCCTTTATCTTCGGCGGAAACCTATGTTGAACGTCGGACAGAACGAAAATCTACCGGTTTTTTCGACTTTACCGGCCGTTTTCGATCCGATCCGTTCCTCTCACCGCGACGGCTCTCGCCCGTACATAAAGCGCCGAGTTTCTAGTTTCCGAAACGGTATCGCTTTCTTTCCGAACGTTTCGCTAACCGGGAAAAAAAAACGGAAAAACCGCGTCGACGTCATACGACAATTTCCGAACCACTACCAATTATACCTATTATACCAATTCGAACAAAAGATCACCGCTTAATATAGTCGATTCAAAGTACGGGCTTTCTCATGCGACAGTCGCCAGGTCCGTATCTTCGTTATCTTCGGAGGAGATAGACCGTGGACGGCGATAAGCGCGTTTCATAAGCAAAAAAGTCGTTCGAGACGACGTTCGAAGGTCGTTTATTCGTTAGCGGTGCCGTAAACGGAAAAAAGTCTCTCCGCGTAATTCGTAGCGCTAGTCGAGATGTACGAAACGCGGCATGCGAAATTTCTTTTCTCTTCGGCGTAAAGGAGATATCGAAGTTTTTACCGCGACTTGCCGTTTTTCTCGCGTTTTCTTCGAAAGTGTCCCGAAAAAAAACTAAGACGCGGATCGCGAACAGTTCCGCCCTAATCAGAGCGCCCGTCGTTTAGCTATCGAACGAGACCGATCTCGAGTCGATATTTCGATAAACGGCGACGCGGCAGATAAAAAACTCTCCGTACCGCGCGAAAAATGGCCGATTTTTCGACTTTATCGGCCGTTTTCGATCCGATCCGTTCCTCTCACCGCGGCGGCTCTCGCTCCCCGATAAAGCGCCGAGTTTCTACTTTCCGAAACGGTACCTCTTTCCTTCCGGACGTTTTGCGAACCTCCTAAAAAACCGGAAAAACCGCGTCGACGTCGCACGGCCTGAATCTCTAACGTCACGTGGCCTCTCCCAAAAAACAATCGATCAGCGCTTAATATAGTCGATTTTACTATACTTTTATCTTGAGGTCATTGATTATGGTTGATTGTTCGACCGTCTACTACTGTAGTATAAGCTCTTTGTAATCAAAAATAATTTTCTACTTTTTAGTTCAGTTTGTTATAAAAGCGTATTTTTTTTTTAAATTTTGTAAACTATTATTTATTGCGTTAATCGCGGTTCATACTGCCGAGGTTTGCGTTGCGATAATTTTTGTAGTTAATATGATTCCCAGCAAGTATAAGGCCCAAATTTACCCACAACAGTACGTTATCATCCACCTATAGGGTAACAGACCGTCAGATACAGCGAATGAACAACAAATTTTAGCAACCAATAGCTATGAAATGTTGAAAACAAAATACTGTTAAAGTATGAGATGACAACTTGTCATTGAAACATCACCAGCTTATTGAATATTAAGAAATTACATATGATTCAGTCAAAATTTAAAGAAATGTTTGATTTTTGAATAAAATTCATGTTTTAATTACTATTGTTGATTTTTTATTCATGTTTATATTAGTTTCTTCAATTGATATACGATACTGGGTGTTTTTTCCTATAAACCTCTTGCAGATAGCCATTAAGCACCTACTTGATGACAGGCTCTACCAAAAGATATTGCTCCTTTCCAAACGTTCATTCATTTACTTGCCGTTCATCAGAACCATTATGGCACCTTAGATTGATATTCCCACAAAACCATTCAGGTCTTTTGATATCCATCAATCCATACATCCACAAAGTTGAATATTTTTCGTTGTTCAGGAACTGAACAAACATCCACACTATATTCACAGCGATTAAGAAATTCCCAAATATATGCCTTAAAGCTACCAGCAAACCTGCAAAAAAAAACTACAAAATTTGCCATATTTTTATTTTTTCACGAGTACACATTCTTGGTTATATACTAAGTGACATATAAATCCGAACACCCAGTTTAAATGGTTTTATTTTAATAAATTTTTGTATAAGTACTTAATGAAGCGTAATAATTAAATGATAAAAATTTCAAAATGATTGCACTGCTTTAAAGCCCTTTGATCTTTAATAATGTGTGGATGCACCCTGATGTGCTACGCATTCTCCAACGCGCCTAGGCATGCTTCTGTTCAGGTGGTCAATGTCCTCCTGTGGTATCTCATTCCAGGCAACCACCAACTCCTCTCGAAGTGCTTCTAGAGTCTGAGGAGGACGTTGCAAATTGAGCAATCTCCTACCCATCATATCCCACACGTGCTCAATTGGGGATAAGTCGGGAGATCTTGGTGGCCATGGTAACAATGTGACATCATTATGTTGAAAGAAGTCTATTGTGACTCTTGCAACATGTGGTCGGGCATTATCTTGTTGGAAAGTTGGATCTGCCAGGGTGTCAAGATAGGGTAAAAGATGGGGTTCTAGAACTTCGTGGATATAACGCTGCGCGTTCATGTTACCTCTGATAAAGATTAAAGGTGACCCGGAACCATAAGCTATAGCACCCCAAACCATAACTCCAACAGTGTGATGAACATGTCTTTCAACAAAAAACTGTGGATTCCTCCTTTCACCACGTCGCCTTCTAACCCTAGCACGACCATCGTGCATGCCTAAACAAAATCGAGACTCGTCACTAAAGACAATACTGTTCCATTCCTGATCCCAGAGTGACCGTTGTCTGCACCACTCAAGGCGATTACGTCGGTGTTCTCGAGTTAAAGGGAGGACCCAGTGTGGGCGGTATGAAAACAAGCCAAAACTTCTCAGTCGTCGGTAAACACTTCGCATGCCAATAGGTCTTCCGTCTTCTGCAAACCATTCATTTGCAATGGACCTGGTAGTGGGGAAACGGTCCCTTAAGGCCAATAATCTTAGGCGGCGATCTTCACGGTCTGTTGTTCTACGGCGGCGTCCAGTGCCCCTTCCTCTTTGCGTACGGCCTTCTTGAAGCCATGCCTGACAACACCTAACCACAGTGTCTACACTTCTTTGCACTCTAACTGCAATTGCCCGAAAAGAAAGTCCAGCTTCCCGAAGTCCCACTATACGGCCCCTATCAAACTCACTAAGTTGACGAAATCGTACAGGTCTCCGTACTCTAGGCATCGTAACCGATCGTAAAGGAAGTCAAAAACCAAAATCCGCCAACGTTGATTCTTTACTGCGGCTGAAATATTCATTTTTAGAGCGTTAGTGAATTAAAAAAAAGCAGTATAAAAACCGGAATGTCCAACTGATAAGGCTGAAAATTTTTTCACTTGTTATTTACAGTAAGATAAATACATTCACCAACTTTTATTAAAATAAAACCATTTAAACTGGGTGTTCGGATTTATATGTCACTTAGTATATATGAGGGGACCATAGTTTATCTTGGTCGCCAACTTTAGTTCCAAAATAAAGTTCGTATGCTTTCAACACAAGGGGAGTAAAAGTACGTTTTTTGGATTTAAAAGTTAGCTCTCCGCACACATAAAAAACTCTTCGCACTATTTACACAATTTCTAGGCATTGTCCATAAAGCTAGTCTATATAACTGTACTCAAAACATGTCAGTACTCTTCAACACAGAAAACGTAACTGACTCGGCTGCTATTAGTCTACTAATAAACGCAATATGCTCTCTAAACATAGAGCTCGCATATAATAAACAGGAATAGACAGGTCTTAACATTATATATGTGCGCCATCGCATAGACGCCGAGAAAAGCAGCACTATGAGATGTTACCTACTGTAATTCATAAAAGTAGATGTTACCGAACATCTGTGGGTGATAGAAAGAATCTGTTTTTAGATTGGATTGAAAGGTCTCGAAATACATAAGAAACACCCAAAAATTGTCATGTCACAAATCCTGTGTTTATCAGTGTAATTGGTTGATCTTTTCTTTCTCATGAGAATATGTTGTAGTTCTGACAAGAACGATTTATTTTTTAATCTGCGAGGTCTGGTATTATATAACTAGGCATCCGGTTTACTTAGGAAACAAGTTTTAGCAGAGATCACAGATAATCAGTGGACTTAGAAAATTTTCCGATAGGAAACCCAAACAAATCTTAGGAGCTTGTAGCTTAAAATCTCCATTTGGCCAGGATACTTGAGGCGTTGTGTACTGAATTGCTGATAGAAAACACGTCCTTAGTTAGTAGCGTGAAAGTGATCCCAGAGTCAGAATATACGGACCCGATTTATCCCAAAAGCCACTTTTCTTATTCTATTTCCCAGAACTCCGAAATATTTTTGCTTTCGCGTCTAATAGCACTTCACTAAGCATTTTCCACATCTTTAACTGAAATTGCCATAACACGCATAGTACGTTACACTACCGTGAGAGACGAAACTCTGAAGATGACCTTTCACCTGAGTCTGAGACGTCCCAACCCGTTCAGCGGGAACATTAGAATAGGGATGCTGTGAGCCAGCTCCTTAACGGGAATTATAAAAAAGGGGTGATAGGTCAGATGAAGGGACGTTGTCTGTCTACCGTTAAAGATAAAAACTTGTTGTTTTGTCATCTACATAGTAGATATGGTTGTGTCTTCATTGAGTCTCGACAATACGGTCCAGATACCAGATGAATGAAGGCGTAATTCTAGATTGCAGGTAAAAGAGGCAGGTTATGTGCAAAGTAGAAGAATCACGTGATTTTTTACCACTTATAGTACCTAGAGGGAAGTCATCTATATCTTGTGCGTTAGCCTCTCCTATAACACTTTACTACTTATATTAATAATATACTAAGTGACATATAAATCCAAACACCCAGTTTAAATGGTTTTATTTTAATAAAAGTTGGTGAATGTATTTGTCTTTCTGTAAATAACAAGTGAAAAAATTTTCAGCCTTATCAGTTGGACATTCCGGTTTTTATACTGCTTTTTTTTAATTCACTAACGCTCTAAAAATGAATATTTCAGCCGCAGTAAAGAATCAACGTTGGCGGATTTTGGTTCTTGACATTCTTTACGATCGGTTACGATGCCTAGAGTACGGAGACCTGTACGATTTCGTCAACTTAGTGAGTTTGATAGGGGCCGTATAGTGGGACTTCGGGAAGCTGCACTTTCTTTTCGGGCAATTGCAGTTAGAGTGCAAAGAAGTGTAGACACTGTGGTTAGGTGTTGTCAGGCATGGCTTCGAGAAGGCCGTACGCAAAGAGCAAGGGGCACTGGACGCCGCCGTAGAACAACAGACCGTGAAGATCGCCGCCTAAGATTATTGGCCTTAAGGGACCGTTTCTCCACTACCAGCTCCATTGCAAATGAATGGTTTGCAGAACACGGAAGACCTATTGGCATGCGAAGTGTTTACCGACGAATGAGAAGTTTTGGCTTGTTTTCATACCGGCCACACTGGGTCCTCCCTTTAACTCGAGAACACCGACGTAATCGCCTTGAGTGGTGCAGACAACGGTCACTCTGGGATCAGGAATGGAACAGTATTGTCTTTAGTGACGAGTCTCGATTTTGTTTAGGCATGCACGATGGTCGTGTCAGGGTTAGAAGGCGACGTGGTGAAAGGAGGAATCCACAGTTTTCTGTTGAAAGACATGTTCATCACACTGTTGATGTTATGGTTTGGGGTGCTATAGCTTATGGTTCCAGGTCACCTTTAATCTTCATCAGAGGTAACAGGAACGCGCAGCGTTATATCCACGAAGTTCTAGAACCCCATTTTTTACCCTATCTTGACACCATGGCAGATCCAACTTTCCAACAAGATAATGCCCGACCACATGTTGCAAGAGTCACAATAGACTTCTTTCAACATAATGATGTCACATTGTTACCATGGCCACCAAGATCTCCCGACTTATCCCCAATTGAGCACGTGTGGGATATGATGGGTAGGAGATTGCTCAATTTGCAACGTCCTCCTCAGACTCTAGAAGCACTTCGAGAGGAGTTGGTGGTTGCCTGGAATGAGATACCACAGGAGGACATTGACCACCTGATCAGAAGCATGCCTAGGCGCGTTGGAGAATGCGTAGCACATCAGGGTGCATCCACACATTATTAAAGGTCAAAGGGCTTTAAAGCAGTGCAATCATTTTTATCATTTACTTATTATGCTTCATTAAGTACTTATACAAAATTTTATTAAAATAAAACCATTTAAACTGGGTGTTCGGATTTATATGTGACTTAGTATAATATGCATTTTTTGATGTTTCCTGATTGGAGGTAAATAAGAGATTATCTAGTCCCACTATATACAGGGTGATTCAGATAAACTTTGCAGCACTTGTAGGGCAAAATGTACAAACGTCCCTATGAAGATACATGTCATAAAAATGCCCCATTGATGAGCTACAGGGTGTTGCAGACTTAGAAGATTATATATGGCGAGTTAGGATACAACATGTACAATTTCCAATCTCAAACTTTACTGATCTCAACTTATTTTTAAGTACGGCTCAATTTTTTCATACGATCTTTATCTGGAATATTCAAACCAGATGTCTCTAAAAGGAGCAGCTAGACAAAAATTTCTCTAAGGGTGACATTTATGTAGTATTGGATGCCTCATTCAAAAATTTTAGTGGCGTAGAAAATATCGTTTTTGATATTAGGGCCAACATCTTATTTCTACAGCATTTGTATACTTGGCTATAAAACTACGATGTTGGTACTAAGTGTTAATATAACTTCATTAACCAGCTTATCTCAGAAACCACCCAGCATACTGAAAAATGTTATATGCAAAAGTGTTTTCACATTCAACTTGTCAAAGTTTGGATGTGCTTCGTAAACACCATGAGGTGAAATTAGAAGAATGGACATAAATGTTTTCTCTCATAGGGATGTACCGTTTTTAGGATACCTGAATTTTGGACAAAAATGAACAAATCAGGTGTAGGATCCGAAAATGTAGAGGTTGCTATTGATAAATAAAGTTGATGCTTACTCCGACAAAACTGGGACAACCTGAATACACAAAGATATAATAAAATAATAATTGAAACCAAGAAACTTGTACTGTGTACAACTCGTAGGTGGTTTCTGAAACGACCATCCTGCAAAAGTCAGCATCTTAATCCACTCCGTAGGGTTATTTTATAAAAAACCTGAAAGACGACAAAATATCTTGCAGAGTAGGTAGTTCTTAGTGTGCAAATAGTTCATTCCACATTTGCTCGCTCTGATTATGCCCTTTATGCCACCCTGCGATAAGACATCAACAAACTCGCACCGCCTGCTTCTTTTAGCTTCTATGAATTTATCCATAAAACAAATTAACGAATAATTCACATGAGTCTCAGGAGGCCATGCAGGCCAGGGTAACTGGTCAGTTCTCGTTACCCTGATTAATATGCACCCTTTACTTGCCTGTTAAGAAATTCTAGATGAAATAATCGAAGAAGTGACCTCGCAAACTGACCCCCACGGAAACGTGTTCTGTGAGAGTTTTCGGATGCTGTGTTACAACGCATAGAAAAAAGTACTTAATATGAACCGTTCTGGTTTAAAGAGGGATTTTTGTGAGGAATGGTTGTGCTGCATGACAATCACGGTACTGATTCTAAATGAGTTTCTACCGTTGCAATTAATTTCGATCGCGCCTTGTGATTATAGACTTGATTCGCTATGATAATTCTGAGGTCTGACTATAACAGTATATTCAAATTATCATGGCAATGTCAAAATTATCATAGCGACCAAAATACCGCCACAAGACGTCATCGAAATCAATTTCAACAGTCAAAAGTCATTTAGAATCAGCTCCATTATGAAACTTGCTATGAAATGTCACGTTTTTACGCGCAAATTTGGCAAATTTTGAAGAAAAGTGCAACTGACATTGACTTCACTGGTAATGCCGGGCTGTCAAGCAGTCAGCTACTTACGTTAATAATGCAGATTTTTCCATTAGATGCCTGACATACGATCTTAAGAAGTGTAACGTTAAATAGAATAAAACAAAAATATTTACAACTTTAGTATTAATACTAGATATTTAATCTAAGTACGTACCTCCAGAATTGCTTTAACAAATAAAGAACATTTCGTGTTAGATGTAACGATAATATAATAATTATGATAGTAATAACGATAATAATAATAAAAGAATAAATGTACTAAGTGACATATAAATCCGAACAACCAGTTTAAATGGTTTTATTTTAATAAAAGTTGGTGAATGCATTTATCTTACTGTAAATAACAAGTGAAAAAATTTTCAGCCTTATCAGTTGGACATTCCGGTTTTTATACTGCTTTTTTTTAATTCACTAACGCTCTAAAAATGAATATTTCAGCCGCAGTAAAGAATCAACGTTGGCGGATTTTGGTTCTTGACTTCCTTTACGATCGGTTACGATGCCTAAAGTACGGTGACCTGTACGATTTTGTCAACTTAGTGAGTTTGATAGGGGCCGTATAGTGGGACTTCGGGAAGCTGGACTTTCTTTTCGGGCAATTGCAGTTAGAGTGCAAAGAAGTGTAGACACTGTGGTTAGGTGTTGTCAGGCATGGCTTCGAGAAGGCCGTACGCAAAGAGCAAGGGGCACTGGACGCCGCCGTAGAACAACAGACCGTGAAGATCGCCGCCTAAGATTATTGGCCTTAAGGGACCGTTTCTCCACTACCAGGTCCATTGCAAATGAATGGTTTGCAGAACACGGAAGACCTATTGGCATGCGAAGTGTTTACCGACGAATGAGAAGTTTTGGCTTGTTTTTATACCGGCCACACTGGGTCCTCCCTTTAACTCGAGAACACCAACGTAATCGCCTTGAGTGGTGCAGACAATGGTCACTATGGGATCAGGAATGGAACAGTATTGTCTTGAGTGACGAGTCTCGATTTTGTTTAGGCATGAACGATGGTCGTGCCAGGGTTAGAAGGCGACGTGGTGAAAGGAGGAATCCACAGTTTTTTGTTGAAAGACATGTTCATCACACTGTTGGAGTTATGGTTTGGGGTGCTATAGCTTATGTTTCCAGGTCACCTTTGATCTTCATCAGAGGTAACATGAACGCGCAGCGTTATATCCACGAAGTTCTAGAACCCCATCTTTTACCCTATCTTGACAAACTGGCAGATACAACTTTCCAACAAGATAATGCCCGACCACATGTTGCAAGAGTCACAATAGACTTCTTTCAACATAATGATGTCACATTGTTACCATGGCCACCAAGATCTCCCGACTTATATGTCACAGTATAATAATAAAATGACATTAGTAGAATCAAAACAATAAGGCGAAGTTTAGTTTTCTACTTTTAAACTCATATTGTGTGAGGAAATATGTACACACAATACAAAATAAGATACATGCAAACCTAAAAAAAAAAAAAAATAGACCGACTTGACGTTCTAGTGTGTGAACTAATGAAAAAGAGAAAAAAAAACATATTCAATTGATAAATCTAACCTTTGTTGGTTAAAGGATCCAGATGAGAACCAATAATGTTTGGATGAAAATAAAAAAGACAAAAAGAAAAGATCATAACAGCTAACCACAACAGATCTAACAGCTGATTTTCAACCAGCTTCATAAAAGTTACAACTGTTGCTTCTCCTGCCAGGGTCACTGGATTGAAAGTAAAACATTTCTGAATCAATGCGGTGTAGTGCAAAGACATTATAAGGTCGTTAATATGAATCAGATGTCTAAATTTTGAAAATTTCGTAGATTTTTAAAGTATCGAATTTTTTAGATTCTATAAATTCTGACAGAATTTTCGATATCTTCAGTATTTTCGAAATTTACAAGATTTAATAATTTGAGAATTTTTGAAATTTTTAAAATACTGAATATATTGAAAATTTCGAAAATTTTGTAAATTTTGAAAATACTGAAAATTTTGAAGATTTTGGAAATTTTGAAATATTTGAAAACTAGTACTTCCGAAACAAATGGAGAACACTTTATAAATATACTAAGTGACATATAAATCCGAACACCCAGTTTAAATGGTTTTATTTTAATAAAATTTTGTATAAGTACTTAATGAAGCATAATAAGTAAATGATAAAAATTTCAAAATGATTGCACTGCTATAAAGCCCTTTGACCTTTAATGATGTGTGGATGCACCCTGATGTGTTACGCATTCTCCAACGCGCCTAGGCACGCTTCTGATCAGGTGGTCAATGTCCTCCTGTGGTATCTCATTCCAGGCAACCACCAACTCCTCTCGAAGTGCTTATATCCCACACGTGCTCAATTGGGGATAAGTCGGGAGATCTTGGTGGCCATGGTAACAATGTGACATCATTATGTTGAAAGAAGTCTATTGTGACTCTTGCAACATGTGGTCGGGCATTATCTTGTTGGAAAGTTGGATCTGCCAGGGTGTCAAGATAGGGTAAAAGATGGGGTTCTAGAACTTCGTGGATATAACGCTGCGCGTTCATGTTACCTCTGATGAAGATTAAAGGTGACCTGGAGCCATAAGCTATAGCACCCCAAACCATAACTCCAACAGTGTGATGAACATGTCTTTCAACAAAAAACTGTGGATTCCTCCTTTCACCACGTCGCACAACAAAATCGAGACTCGTCACTAAAGACAATACTGTTCCATTCCTGATCCCAGAGTGACCGTTGTCTGCACCACTCAAGGCGATTACGTCGGTGTTCTTGAGTTAAAGGGAGGACCCAGTGTGGCCGGTATGAAAACAAGCCAAAACTTCTCATTCGTCGGTAAACACTTCGCATGCCAATAGGTCTTCCGTGTTCTGCAAACCATTCATTTGCAATGGACCTGGTAGTGGAGAAACGGTCCCTTAAGGCCAATAATGTTAGGCGGCGATCTTCACGGTCTGTTGTTCTACGGCGGCGTCCAGTGCCCCTTGCTCTTTGCGTACGGCCTTCTCGAAGCCATGCCTGACAACACCTAACCACAGTGTCTACACTTCTTTGCACTCTAACTGCAATTGCCCGAAAAGAAAGTCCAGCTTCCCGAAGTCCCACTATACGGCCCCTATCAAACTCACTAAGTTGACGGAATCGTACAGGTCTCCGTACTCTAGGCATCGTAACCGATCGTAAAGGATGTCAAGAACCAAAATCCGCCAACGTTGATTCTTTACTGCGGCTGAAATATTCATTTTTAGAGCGTTAGTGAATTAAAAAAAAATTGTTATTTACAGTAAGATAAATACATTCACCAACTTTTATTAAAATAAAACCATTTAAACTGGGTGTTCGGATTTATATGTCACTTATTATAGATTATAGGACACACAAAAATCGTAGTAATCACACGAAACAATGGAAACAGTATTTTCATGGCTTACTAGGTTAGACGCTCCATGTACCGATCGTTGGCGTTCTTGATATCAGTGATATACTAACAATACATGGCGTCGAGTATTGCAAGTTTTTTCATAGTGTCTGTTAATAGAAATCATGCATGTAAAATGCCGTTTTAGAGACCATTTGAGTAAAAGGTTGCCAATAAAACACATCTACACTTCTTGGGCTTGTCGTTTCATTAGAAATAGAAATACTATTCTGCAACTGCTGTAAACAAATTGAAAATATCTTTTAGATACGATTTTTAAGTTTCGTAGAACTAGAAAAACCTCTTAGAGCATATTGCAAATGCATTTTCAATGTACACTCCATATGCATCATAGGAATCGGTCCACTATATTTTGTAATTCTGTTAATAAAGACGACAATTTTTATGATTTATTTTATTCACAGATTTTTCAAAAGCTTCAGTAGATCTTATACTGAGGATTGGAATAAAAAAAAGGTTTTTTGCAGCTCAGGTATTCTGAGGATTACAAACATTTGGTTGTAGTTTTATCTAATAATTTCCATCTAACGTTGGAGACTGTTAAACACAATTTCGGTCTTGTCGATGGATCCTATCTGAAATTAGTGCCAGTCATCTTAGTTCCATCAAAACTAATCCAATTTAGGAGGGGACGAAAACGTTCTCTGTCGCGGTAAGAACCCTTCTGCTCTGGACGCCATCTTAATGTAAAATCGATAGTTACCCCTTTATACTTAAGAGAATGGACAGCGAGAAGGGACGAGACCCAGGGATCTTGTAGATAATCCGAATATTAGAGTTAATTCTGTAGCAAAAACGGTGACGCATCTACTGATGAGCTCTCATTATATTTTCATTTTGAATTAAGTGAACTACGATCTTGAAGACACATATTGAAGATTAATCCTGATAGGAGTACTTGCATGCCTTTTTGTCCTAAGCGCTTGTATAACAGAGTAACGGACAGGATTACGTTGACCATCAACGACAAGTAAAAAATCGTAGTGTCATCTTAGACTCTAGTTCAAGTTGTGATAAATGCGAGTATGTGAGTTATCTATCGAAAAGTACTTACATCAAATTCATATTGAACTTGAAAGCCCGTAAGAAGCTAGTTGAAGGTTTGATAATAACTTTAATTTTATATTATGTATCCTTGTTTTGACTCGATGAATCGGTGTAGAATCCAAAGAATGCAAAACAACTGCTGTAGGTTTGAAAACATAGTTATGTCTCCTCTAAGACCAAGTAGTTGCAATGGCTGAAAATGGATCAACAATTTGAATGTAATCTTAAGGTATATGTGCATAATTTGTACTAAAAAGCTGATATCTAGAGGAAAAAGTAATCTTAGAGATCTGAGGCATAATAATAACCCTTCAATGTCTTTGCATTACACCGCATCGCTTTAGAAATGTTTTAACATTTAGAAAGATGCAATTTTAAGAACTTTAGATATTATAAAAATTTCCAAATATTCAACATTTTAACATTTTCAACATTTTCAACATTTTCAACATTTTCAACATTTTCAACATTTTCAACATTTTCAACATTTTCAACATTTCAACATTTCCAACATTTCAACATTTTCAACATTTTCAACATTTCAACATTTTCAACATTTTCAACATTTCAACATTTTCAACATTTAAACATTTTCAACATTTTAACATTTTCAACATTTTCAACATTTTCAACATTTTCAACATTTTCAAACATTTTCAACATTTCAACATTTAACATTTCAACATTTTAAACATTTTCAACATTTTCAACATTTTCAACATTTTCAACATTTTCAACATTTTCAACATTTCAACATCTTCAACAATTTTCATTCACATTTTCTAATTTCTACATGTTCTACATTTTCTACATTTCTACATTTTCTACATTTTCTACATTTCTTACATTTTCTACAGTTTCTACATTTCTACATTTTCTACATTTTCTACATTTTCTACATGTTATACATTTTCAACATTTTCACATGTTAAACTTTTCAACATTGGCAAACATTTTCACATTTCAACATTTCAACATTTTCACATTTTCAACATTTTCAACATTTTCACATTTTCAACATTTCAACATTTCGACATTTTCGACATTTTCGACATTTTCGACATTTTCGACATTTTCGACATTTTCAACATTTTCAACATTTTCAACATTTTCAACATTTTCAACATTTTCAACATTTTCAACATTTTCAACATTTTCAACATTTTCAACATTTTCAACATTTTCAACATTTTCAACATTTTCAACATTTTCAACATTTTCGACATTTCGACATTTTCAACATTTTCAACATTTTCAACATTTTCAACATTTTCAACATTTCAACATTTTCAACATTTTCAACGTTTTCAACGTTTTCAACGTTTTCAACGTTTTCAACGTTTTCAACGTTTTCAACGTTTCCAACGTTTCCAACGTTTTCAACGTTTTCAACGTTTTCAACGTTTCACACGTTTTCAACGTTTTCAACGTTTTCAACGTTTTCAACATTTTCAACATTTTCAACATTTTCAACATTTTCAACATTTTCAACATTTTCAACATTTCAACATTTTCAACATTTTCAACATTTTCAACATTTTCAACATTTTCAACATTTTCAACATTTTCAACATTTCCAACATTTCAACATTTTCAACATTTTCAACATTTTCAACATTTTCAACATTTTCAACATTTCAACATTTTCGACATTTTCGACATTTTCGACATTTTCGACATTTTCGACATTTTCGACATTTCCGACATTTCCAACATTTTCAACATTTTCAACATTTTCAACATTTTCAACATTTTCAACATTTTCAACATTTTCAACATTTTCAACATTTTCAACATTTTCAACATTTTCAACATTTTCAACATT
This sequence comes from Acanthoscelides obtectus, assembly GCA_963669975.1. NCBI lineage: Eukaryota > Metazoa > Arthropoda > Insecta > Coleoptera > Chrysomelidae > Acanthoscelides > Acanthoscelides obtectus. Next base: position 5,493,929 of record CAVLJG010000004.1, on the reverse strand, counting down.
TCAACATTTTCAACATTTTCAACATTTCAACATTTTCAACATTTTCAACATTTCAACATTTTCAACATTTCAACATTTTCAACATTTTCAACATTTTCAACATTTTCAACATTTCAACATTTTCAACATTTTCGACATTTTCGACATTTTCGACATTTTCGACATTTTCGACATTTTCGACATTTTCGACATTTTCGACATTTCGACATTTTCGACATTTTCGACATTTTCGACATTTTCACATTTTCAACATTTTCAACATTTCAACATTTTCAACATTTTCAACATTTTCAACATTTTCAACATTTTCAACATTTCAACATTTTCAACATTTTCAACATTTCAACATTTTCAACATTTTCAACACCTTCTACATATTCTACATTTCTACATTTTCTACATTTTCAACATTTTCAACATGTTGAACATTTTCAACATTTTCAACATGTTCAACATTTTCAACATTTTCAACATTTCAACATTTTCAACATTTTCAACATTTTCAACATTTTCAACATTTTCAACATTTTCAACATTTTCAACATTTTCAACATTTTCAACATTTTCAACATTTTCAACATTTTCAACATTTTCAACATTTTCAACATTTTCAACATTTTCAACATTTTCAACATTTCAACATTTTCAACATTTTCAACATTTTCAACATTTTCAACATTTTCTACATTTTCTACATTTTCTACATTTTCAACATTTTCAACATTTTCAACATTTTCAACATTTCCAACATTTCCAACATTTCCAACATTTCCAACATTTTTAACATTTTCAACATTTTCAACATTTTCAAGATTTTCAACATTTTCAACATTTTCAACATTTTCGACATTTTCGACATTTTCTACATTTTCAATATTTTCAACATTTTCAGCATTTTCAACATTTTCAACATTTCAAAATTTTCACATTTTTTCTATTGTGAATTGCAAAAGTCCTCGCTTGAACGTTTCTCAAGAAAGCGTATTGTTTATTTCAAATTTGAAATTCCTGAAAATATTGAAAATTTTTAAGATCTGAAAATTTAAGCATTCTGAAAACTCCGTTAGGTTTGAAAATTGCAAAGATGTAATGATGACTTTTTAACGTTTCCATGTTTTGAAAATCTGTGTTGCCAACTGTTACAGTCTACTGTGCAAACGTTAAATCCTCCCTTAAATGTTCCTCAAGGAAGCCTTATTGCTCGTTTGACATCCAAGGAGGATCATTCTTCAAACGGCACTGAACTCCCAACTAACGTCCATAAATGTAACCCTTAACCAACTCAAGGCCATTTCACAAATATCTCTATGAAACGAAGACCAAATTAGGTTCACCTAACACACTTATCCCACTAACTTGAAATCACGTCTGCCCTGAGACGAGCGAATCAAAACGCCGCAGCGCTTACGGGAGAAACAGGAAACATTTAGAAAATGTTCCGGCAACTTTCGACGCCTGCAGATACGTGCCGTTATCGAATTATGAAACGCCCGTTAATTTAGTGTTGATTACAGCATTCAAAGTCATACGGCAAACTCTTAACTCAATCTGGAATACGGTGAGGGGGCTGGCCATGGCTTCACTCACTTCCAGTGGACGGAGTCAAGCTGTAATTTGCTTTACGTAGGAAACGGCAAGTCTTGTAGGATGACAATCAATTATAACACAGTCAGGCCATGTTTACTTGTTTAAAAAGTATCGGTTGGAACTGTAAAAATCAGTTCGCGTTTGATGGGCCAGCCACCACTGTGACCGCTAGAGGCTGACGAGTCTGGCGCTCTAGTTGATGTGGTCTACTGATGAGTTGACAAAAAGCTGTTCGTGGTCCAATTTTTTGCATTGAGAGTTATCAAAGCTTTAATATCCTTAGAGTTGATTTCATCAACATAAAAATTTGGCGGTCTCTTAGACCTTATCGAAATGCAATTTGACGAAAGCTATTGAAGCTCTCCGAATATCAGCGATTTATATTCAAATATTGGATATTAAAAAAGCACTTGTTTTATAAATAAAGGTACATTCTGGATGTAATACCATGTCCTTGAGCTTTACAATTAGAATAACATTCAAAGAATTGCCAATTTTACAAAAGACGGTCTCTTACTTGAATTGACCTATTAAAATGCGAAAACTAACATGTAGAATTTCTAGCTATTATATTTAACAGGATGTCTCAACTGCTTTGGGCAACTGTCACAATGCATGGCAATCTAAAGTGTATCTAACGAAGCTACAAAGTAATCGTAAACAGTGGTTGATTCGTGATCAACGCGTGATCGGTAGCCATGGCGCACTGTCGGCCTCTTCCTGATTGGCTTGTAGCGACGAGCCTCCAGACAAAGTCGCACGGTTGCCACGCTCGGCGAGTTTTCGCCAGAGTGGTTGATCACATTCGCATGGATCACAAATCAATCAGGAATCGGTAGATAGTGTCGTTGAATTCGGTACCACCACCCCAGTCGTTTCGTTTGTACTTAGATGTACAATGTGAATATTTATTGAAATGAACCCCAACTATTTTGCAAACATCATTATACCTCAATTCTATGTATATCTATTGTCGTTCATCAATATTTCATTTGAAGCTTCTTTTTTCATGAAATTTTAGCAAATTGAAAAATAGTAAAGCTGTCAAGACTTATGTATAGGCCGGGGTACTGACGGAGAAAACGTCACGACGTTAATTTTGAAATTTTCATTTCCAGTTTTTCAAGTGGTGTGAAATGATTTCGGAAAAAATTGCTTTAATCCCTAACAGTTGTTTTCGAAGCCGGGCTTCCTCCAATATATTCGTATATATTTATTTAATTTATTGTTTCAATTCAAATAATAATATAGGTTAGAATATTTTACATAAATTTGGGTATTTCTCAATCGCTTTAGATGTAGTGTGAATGTTTGTACATATATCAGTGCCTGAACAACGAAAAAATTCAACTTTAAGGGTGTATCCATAGTTTTGTACACCAATCTAAGCTACCATAATGGTACTGCAAGTAAATGAATGAATGTAAATGAGCAATAACTAAGGAATTTTTGATAGAAAGTATTTAACATCAAGTAGGTGTTTAATTGCTATTTCCAAGAAGTTTATAGAAAAAACACGCTAAAGATTATGTTAAATAAGGGACATCGCATCTCACTTTCTGGAGTTTTGTCAAATGAGTACTTTATCACTTCGGGTGTGCCTCAGGGCTCAATTTTAGGACCCTTGTTATTTTTAATTTATGTAGCCGATATTCCATTCAAAATTCACAGCTACAGTCTTATGCGGATGACACTCAACTGCTTTACTTCTTTCATCCTGAGAACCTCCAGACTGCTACTATGGAAATTAACGAGGACATTGACTCTATTTGCACCTACTCAGCCAATAACAGCCTAACCGTTAATGCTTCTAAACCTTCTGCTGTATGCGAACAAAAATTTGCTGAATTTTAAAGTGCGAAAAAAGTTGTGTGAATTTTTTGTTTTATCTATTTTTAACTATTGCAATCTAGTTTATCATCCTTGTTTGGAATGTTGCAAGTCGTAACAGAATATCTGTAGTACAAAATAACTGCGTACGATTCGTATTTAGTTTAAGAAAATTTGATCATGTTTCGGATCGTTATCCTTTAATAGGTTGGTTAAAGATACCAGATTTAGTTAAATTCAACTATCTAACCTTTATACATAAGTTACTTGTCTCTGGAACTCCAATTTACTTACGTGGAAAACTAATTTTTAGGTATAATGTTCGTCAACGACATATCCGTAACACATTCGCTTTAACAATGCCACTTCATAGTTCATCTGTTTTTACCAGGTCCTTCTCATATAATGCCTGCATGTTGTACAATAGCTTAGATTACAGAACAAAAAGCCTACCGCTGTATACTTTTAAAAAACACTTAAAAGCTCTTCTGCTCAATGGTGCTTCAAAGGTGTTTTTTCTCCAGCATTATATTTTTAAGCTAATCTTTATTTAGGTTGTGATCAGTTACATCGGCATTTTCCTCCTTTCATTTTCTTTACAGCTGTACTTTTTTACCATCTATTATTCTTATGCAGTAAACGGTTAAGTTTAAGAATAGCTGCCATAGCCAAATTTCGCTCACTAATCTAATTATAGATAATAATATATGCATTATCTATAATTTGTTTTTTTCTAATAAAAGACTGTTTATTATTATTATTATTATATCAATTGAAGGTGTCATGTAACGAAGTTGTATGGCGAAAATTGACTTTAAACATTTTTATTGAGTGTTTTGACTTTATTGACATGTATATATAATATTTTGTTCAATTAGTTTGTTATTATCTTTTTTTTGCAAGAAAGTAATCACAGAATGAAAGAATCACTCCTTAAGGTGAGTTTAAGCAAAAAAAAATTCAAAGAATGTTACATGACACCTGTATCCGCTTGCGTCTTCAATTGCCGAAAATAATATAAACATGAATAAACAATCAGCAATAGTGAAAGAAAAAAACATGAATCTTATTAAAAAATCAAACATTTTTTCATAATTTTGACTGAAGTTTACGTAATTTCTCAATATACAATAAGCTGGTGACGTTTCAATGACAAGCATACCTTGTCAATATTTTGTTTTCAATATTCCATTGCTATTGGATGATAACATCTTAAAGTTCATTCGCTATATTTGACGGACTGTTTTTTTTGGTGAAAAGTATCGCCTTGTTGAATTGACAATCTTGGTGTAATCGGCCCTAATCATATTATTTCCTGGTATATTTGAAACATCACAATCCTAACCTGCGAAATCCTTCCTTGCTCCAGCCGCATTCATCCTAACATCCACCCTCCACCCTAACAACCCTCCGTCCGCTCGAATAATCGAGAGTGTTAAGATGGGGTGGTTACGCTACAGCGTTATGGCCGCTCTTCTAAATAAGGGCGGCTCCTCCTAGGCCCTGTATCGATCGGATGTAAGAAGCATCCCTTATATCCCTTCTGTCCGCTTCCTTGCCTTGCTTGTCGGCTATACGGACGTAACCGCTGTAGAACTGAAGCAGGGGTGGACTGTCGCACAACCTTGCCAGTCTAAACACGAAGGAACAATCGTACTAACCAGTTCTCGATGTACCAAGTTCGGCAAAGCTAGACTGAGACGCAGAAGCCTGGCGTGAAGGACCAAAGCTAGTTAGCGTAGAAGATAGCCAGATTGCCCATCATTGTGGAAGAGGACCGAGACCGTCCGTTGTAGAAGTGTTATCGATATGCTCGTTGATATCATCAGAAGCGAAAGGAGAGTCGAAAGATAATTTTTGGTCGTACGTACCCAACTAACAATTAACACTTCTATTAGAGTTGCAATAATGATTATACAGTATTCCTTAAACAGTATTGTATACTGTAAGAACATTGGGAAAACCCTCTTAGAACAGCTATACAAGCGGAATGGGCACACCTAATAGAACACTTCAGTCATTTAAGAGGTTGTATAAGGGCTGCAGGTAACAGTTATACAACAAAAGTGTAAGCCTCTTGCAGCCGTTATAGGACATTTGCGTCAGTGCAAGATTCAGTTTTTGTCAACTATACAACTATTCTGTTCTTATACCAACATATTTAGCATGTGTACAGCCTTTAACAGTTACTAAATAACAGTTGTATAAGTGCTTCCGTTGAGAGCAATTTGTTGGCTGAAGTAGTAAATTGCACAGCAAAACAACAAGGCTCTGGTTTGTTTTATAAACGTTAACATGGATGCCACAACACAACCATTTTGACTAACGTGCAAATATGCCGAATAAAATAGTTGTGTAAACGTTTATGCTACAGTTAAAAATTTGCAGTATAAGTTGTTGTATAACTATGCTATAAGAATATTTTAAACACCTCATTTTAGAGCAAATATGTTGCAGAAAGCAAATTTGCATTCCACACAACATTAAGCCAGCATTTTGGTGTTCAGGCAACAACAATAGAGAGCTTTTAGGGCTGAACGGTTCTTTTACCAAAAGCTTATACCACTACTTTGCTAGTTGGGTAGTTTCTTTGACCCACGAGATTATTTAACGTATGGTAACAAAAATACCGTTTTTACTGCCCAAAGACTAATTTTTTTACTTTATCACTTTCAACTAATTTATAACAAATTTATAACTATGTGGACTGGACTGTTATCCCATCGTAACTCCGCGCTCGCTACCTACTGACCTCCCCGGCTGTGACTGACTGCTTCCGACATCTAGTCGGCTATTTATTCCCCTATCGACGAATCGAGAAACGTTCCAGCGTTTCGCGAACTTCTATAGAAGTGGTCTAGATGGCGTCAGGTGCTTTCAGACGTGTCTTGATCATTCTTGAACCTCGGCCAAGCCTGCAAGCGCTCACGCCCGGCGATACGTCATACAATAAGACCTCTGAAAGATCTCAGCGCCCTAGATGACATATAAGCAGAACACAAACATGAATTTAAGTTGGAGATTCTCGTACTTGCCACTACAGTTGATTACAAAACGATGAGTTCGCGGATAAAACCATGGCTGGAACGTTCTTCTAGTATCAATTAGTAGGTGTACAAACGCTTACCGCTCTTTTTATTGTGGTTGACATGTGATGCTGTCAAGCTGGATACAAACTATGTATATACCCTTACCGATTTCGGTCGGACCAGCGACAGAATGGCACGCATCTCATGCCAAATTTCATTAAGCCGTAAGTAAGCACGGATAATTCTTGTGATTTAAAACTTGTACAGGGTCCGTCAGAAAGAAGGCATGTTTTTCGAATGGGTGCTACATCAAGTGGGCTGGTCCCGTGTCGGTGGGGAAGTGCGTGTTGGTTAGTGGGAGAAGTGCCGTTTCAGTTGGCAAGATGGTTTGGAACGTTGAGCATCGTGTGTTCACTGTACGTCGGTACTTTCAAAATGGCGAGTCTGTCGTACGAACGCAACGTGAGTTGCGTGTTTACTTCCGTGTTCTACGTCGTGGGGCAGTACCAGATCGTAACACCATTTTGATCGTCATTTCCAAATTCAGAGTCCCAGATTGTGAAACCTCTCAGCGCAATGATTCAGCGTACGTCCCTGGGTCTGTGTACTATCCTCCGGGGAGATTATTCCCTTTAATTTAGCTGGGTTGGAGCTGGCACGGCGGCGGTCTGCAACTTTAACTGTTCTTGGGATGGAAAAGTTTAATAGGTGTACTGCAAATTGAGTACGGAGAAGCTAGCGGAGCTAGAGGAAGAGGAAAGCGTCGCTCTGGATAGACGGGCCTGCCGGTCCAGAGGGATAATAGGGATTGTTATAAACTAAAGTGGATGTTCGTTTATTGCTGATGAGAGATAGTTTCTCGGGTCATCAGCGACACGGTATAGTTGGTTTGCTAGTATAATAATAAGACCATCGGGTTTTGGGGCATAGTGCTCAGAGGACACACGGACGTCCATCAGGGGGGGGGGTTAATAGGGAGCATATGCCACACAAAGCTCTCTTCATTTTAAGATCAATTGTAAACGCCTGTTGCTATAAATTAGCTTCAATGATGCACAAGCCTTACTTGGGTGTTTTTCCATGCTCAGAAAAGCGCAAATTGATAAGCCCCAAATTCCTAGCATGACCTGACTTAAAGAAGAGCACCGTCAATCACTATTTTCCATTACACTATTAGCAGATTCTTAACAAAAAAATAAAACTTAAGATTTAACTGAATTGAGTTGTAAATTATGTGGCTGTGAAAGCGTTTTGTGTTATTCACTCATTATTAACAGTCATCGTGTCAATACGAGCATCCCTGGAGTGAAGACTAATCTAGCTGAGTATCATAGGCGTATGCTCGAACTTTGCAGTTATGAATGCTATTTAAAATGTCTGCAGTGTAAATAATAAAGATACTGCAAGGAATAAAAGATCAAGACGAATCTAAGGACACCACGAATGTCAAAATTCATCAAGCTGTTTGGGTTATAACCCGTGAAATATAAGCTCAAAGTTGAAGTTTGATTTTGAAATTTGCGATTTTTATTTTTTAAAATTTTAGAATATCCAGTGTTACTCGCACTGATAAGACAAAGCTAGAGACACCTCGTACATCAAAATCCATCAAGCATCTTAGATTTTTTCCTTTAAACATTCATTTGGCCTCGAAATGACCTTGATAGTCATACTCAAGGTCATGGACCTACATGATTTTTATGTCAATTGCCAAAAACACCGGCTATGGTCATAGTTAATATCATGGGCATACTTGAACAAAAAGTTTCTTGCTCTTTTTATTTCCGCTGCCAGAAATAGGGAATTTAATTTGAGAAAAATGTCTTGAGCATCAAATGAGCTTGAAGGTTATAGTCGCGACCACGTTCAAGGTCATCATTAGATGAATCTTTCCAAACTCTCAACTTTTATTACACGTCATTTTTCTTGAAGAATCTGTTTTCGAGATATTTCGTCTTTTCCGTACTTTCTGGACACTATCAAATACCTGTGAAGATAATGGTCAAGATCATGGAGAAAGACACAATTCAACGTAAAATTTTTCGCTCTTTAAGGAAATTGTCTTGACCATCAAATGACCTTGAATGTCATTGCCAAGGTCACGTTCAAGGTGATCGTTAGGTGAATCTTTTCAAACCTTACAACTTTGTTCTACAAGATTTTTCTTTAGGAAACGTACTTTTTGAGCTATTTCGCTCTATGTATACTTTTTGAAGACATATTGTCGGGGATAAAATCATGGAACCATGCCTATAATCTTCCTCGGGTTTCAATTAGCAAGTGTACCAATTTTTACGAATTTGGGAATTGTGATTCAGACACGAGGCTACTACATACGTATACTGATCTCACCATGCTTTTTATATACAGGGTATCCTCAAAGTTACGACTTTCGTTTACACGACATATCGATCTCCTTTTTCCCAGTAACGTATACACCAAAGTTTTAAGATTACCGAGATATTAGATTCCACAAAATCAATCAAACACAAATAAAACCTAATCTGGTCCTATACCTGTCTCAGATCAAACGTACGATGTAGATCTAAAAAAACAGAAATGGCACTCTCAACCAGCGATATCGGAGTTGTCGATACTATTTTAATTTACGGTGAGCGTCTTCGAAGTGCTATCGACGTTTCGCGAGTGCATGCAGATCGTTTTTCAGGATCATTCGCGATTCTCTTTTTGCTTGAGGCTGAATGGAATGTTTAGCGTATAAAACTGACGTGAACACGGTTGAAGAACTCTGTGTGCGAATTTAGCTATCACATGAGTCTCTGTATATATATTCTTATTACTCGCAGAGCTGTACTTGAAATTTCTTGTCGATTAACGATGAGTACTTTTTTATTTATGTATTTTCACTGTCTCGGTGATGTTTAACCACTTACTATCTTTGTTATTTCAAACGCAGTTGTTCCGCACAAGGAAAGTCCCAACTTTCAGCAGCGAACTATGTTTTGAGTCTTCTTGATCGATGCTCGCCACCCTAAATGTTGTCAGCTCTAAGGGAAGAACCTAAACTTCCTCTTTTCCAGCAGAACATCAAATATGCATCAAAAAGCAATTATTCGAGAAATCTACGCCGCTCAGCCCATTGGCAGCGCGAAAGCTTATCGTAACGACCGCCATTTTGTCTGCGGCGCCGAGGAACTTGCGGATATACAGGCCATAAAAGTAAACGACAGCGAATAATTCAAGTCATAACCGAGTCAAGTTTTGTTTTTCCCCCGGAGAGTTATCCCGATGACGCTCGCGCCCGTTGCCTTGTCGCCACAGTTCTGCCGTTTCTGCTATTCGTATACAGGGTGGATCTCGGAGGACTTCAAATTTGATATGGTATGTGTTTCGCTCCTGATCAAAAAGAGAGCTGTTATTGTGAGTTTTATTAGTAAAATGAGATATTATGGTTTTTGGAAAATATTTTTTTTTTACTATTTCCCTCGTGTTAATTCCTACCAATCACAAACGCGCAATTTTGAATTACAAATGGTTTCTAGATGGCAAAAGCCCCAAAGTTCTTTAATGTCCCTTCTTCAGTATTGGAGGAATCTGACGATAGGACTTTTTAAAAGACTATAAAGACGTACCTACTTACTAAAGCTTAGTACGTCTTTGTTTATATGCAATTTTATCTTGATCTTTTTTTTTTCTTTTTTCACACCGCTGCTGCTATGAGGATCCCAAATAAATTTTGTTAATCCGATTTTTGAACTGCCTAAGGTAAGTGGGACTGGGAAAAGCCTCCTCGTGTAGATTGTTCCACAATCTCGAAAGGCTATTATTTATTAATTTAAATTCTGTTTGTCTTTTAACTTAATCTTATATTATGATTTTTTTTGCCGACATGGACGTATATGATTTGTAGTATTTTTGTTTTTCATACGTATTGTTTTTTTCTACTTTAACTTTAATATTACTGACCTCGGTATGTTTTGTGTGATGACATTAATAAATTACAATACTACTACTACTAATCGGAAAAATGAACCTGAGAGTATTTTAATGATCTCAGTGAGAAACAGGATTTTGGCCGACATTGCAAGCACGGAACTTTCCTGAATAATAAACCTTCAATCTTAAAAGTTCATAAACGCAAAATTTCCATTGTCTTCACCGCGCAGGCAAACTGAACTAGGGTAATTTGGGATGCTGATTTAGAATATGGTCATTCAAAAATCCTAACCAAAAAGTAACAGCAGGTTCGCAATATATACTAAGTGACATATAAATCCGAACACCCAGTTTAAATAGTTTTACTTTAATAAAATTTTGTATAAGTACTTAATGAAGCATAATAAGTAAATGATAAAAATTTCAAAATGATTGCACTGCTTTAAAGCCCTTTGACCTTTAATAATGTGTGGATGCACCCTGATGTGCTACGCATCCTCCAACGCGCCTAGGCATGCTTCTGATCATATCCCACACGTGCTCAATTGGGGATAAGTCGGGAGATCTTGGTGGCCATGGTAACAATGTGACATCATTATGTTGACAGAAGTCTATTGTGACTCTTGCAACATGTGGTCGGGCATTATCTTGTTGGAAAGTTGGATCTGCCAGGGTATCAAGATAGGGTAAAAGATGGGGTTCTAGAACTTCGTGGATATAACGCTGCGCGTTCATGTTACCTCTGATGAAGATTAAATGTGACCTGGAACCAGAAGCTATAGCACCCCAAACCATAACTCCAACAGTGTGATGAACATGTTGTCTTTCAACAAAAAACTGTGGATTCCTCCTTTCACCACGTCGCCTTCTAACCCTGGCACGACCATCGTGCGTGCCTAAACAAAATCGAGACTCGTCACTAAAGACAATACTGTTCCATTCCTGATCTCAGAGTGACCGTTGTCTGCACCACTCAAAGCGATTACGTCGGTGTTCTCGAGTTAAAGGGAGGACCCAGTGTGGCCGGTATGAAAACAAGCCAAAACTTCTCATTCGTCGGTAAACACTTCGCATGCTTATAGGTCTTCCGTGTTCTGCAAACCATTCATTTGCAATGGACCTGGTAGTGGAGAAACGGTCCCTTAAGGCCAATAATCTTAGGCGGCGATCTTCACGGTCTGATGTTCTACGGCGGCGTCCAGTGCCCCTTGCTCTTTGCGTACGGCCGTCTCGAAGCCATGCCTGACAACACCTAACCACAGTGTCTACACTTCTTTGCACTCTAACTGCAATTGCCCGAAAAGAAAGTCCAGCTTTCCGAAGTCCCACTATACGGCCCCTATCAAACTCACTAAGTTGACGAAATCGTACAGGTCTCCGTACTCTAGGCATCGTAACCGATCGTAAAGGATGTCAAGAACCAAAATCCGCCTACGTTGATTCTTTACTGCTGCTGAAATATTCATTTTTAGAGCGTTAGTGAATTAAAAAAAAAAAGCAGTATAAAAACCGGAATCTCCAACTGATAAGGCTGAAAATTTGTTCACTTGTTATTTACAGTAAGATAAATACATTCACCAACTTTTATTAAAATAAAACCATTTAAACTGGGTGTTCGGATTTATATGTCACTTAGTATACATACCTAGTCTGCTCGAGAAACAGATTTCTGCAGAAATCGCAGGTACTCATACATTTTTGAAAAATTTGGTCCACCAAAGTTCACAATCGAAGGATAGTTTGAGATTTTGGTTCTCAATTTGGGAACAGGAAAATCTTGAGATTTCACGAAACTCCATTTGGAGTTCTCGAGGTTCTCCGAAATTTACACACCCAACTTACCAAAGGAAATATTTTTCGTTCAGACTGCAGATAAGCTTATGGCACATCAAAACATTGTCGTTATTTCGAAGGGATCCTCTAGCGGGGATCACACCAACTACTCATAGATGCCGTTGAGGGTTAGGATTGCAACCTGGATTATTCGATGACCTTAGCGCGCGTTATCTCGGCCTCCATTCCTGCCACTATAAAGTTTATTGAGCTAGATTAGCTATAGCACAGCTATAGTTTACACACGTAACCCTTATCGGACGGTCAGCGTCGTTTGCTTAAATTATATACCGGCCGGATTTCCCCAGCGATGCGTCTTTGTTTCGACGATAGTCCAGTTCACATTTGCACCAAAATATGTGTAAAAATCATCACGAATAAGGCGCCACTCACTATGACGAGATGCCAAAAGACGTATGTTTAGCCTTTGGCATATATGTTCAAGGTCCCTTAATAGTAAAATGATTAAATTTTCACCTTGATTCGTCAACTGACTGCAGAGCATGAAAGAAACTGTCGACTTTGACAAACTGATAAATCAGCGGTGGCCGAACACGCACTCCAAGACGACCACAATGATCTGTTCGACCAAACTGAAGTCCTATCAACATCCACCCACTACTCGGCCCGAATGTACAGATAAGCAATTGAAATCTACAAACACAATCATAATTTCAATAGAAAAGAGTACCCCCATCAGACAACTCAGTCCTCGTCCAGAAGACGCAGGCAATCTTCATCCAACGAAGAAGGATTGCAAGACCTCTCGAAGAATCCATCTTCGACGAAGGTATCCAGTGGAGCGACAAAGTCAAATATCTGGGGATCGTATTTGACAAGTCCCTCACCTGGAAAGACCACATAGAAGCTGTCATCGCAAAGACCAGAACAGCCATGGCTCAACTCTACCCATTACTGGGTAGACACAGCCGGATGCCGCTAGCGACCAAGCTACGGCTGATCAAGGCCATCGCCAGACCTCAGCTCGCTTACGCCTCCGCGGTCTGGGAGAAACTTTACTTTCACAATCTCAACGCGGGCGTTCCTCAGGGCCCAACATTGTTTTCGTTACATATCAACGACCTGGGCATCTGAAGGTCATGTCAAGGTGACTTCAAGGACAAATTCAAAATTAGTTCAGCATTCCAATCCAGACGCCTGTCTTATATGTTTCCGAGGTCGTTGAGCTCAAATTAGAGATTAATTTGCCTCTAACAATTCATTTGGAGAGGATTTTAAAGCCACCCAAAGGACAAATTCGAAAAAGTTGAGTAACCGTTTCCGACCCCTTAATATGGCAGTATATAAGATTGCATTTCTCAACAGTTTGCAAAAACTAGCAAAAATTAACACATTTTATTTGTCATTTATTCCAGCTGGATCAATGGGCGGAACCTAATTAAGAACGATTCAAAAGAAAGAAGTGAATCTAAAAATAGTAAGGTGTTCAATTCACGGTGTACATGGAAACAACAATAATGACAGATTTCTGTTATGTCAAACAAAAGTTCGTACTCTCTTTATTATCATCCATATTCAGATGCCTAGATATTTTTCACACACAAGACAGCAGCTGATACAGAAGCCCTCCAATTTTGACGTTGAAAAGTAGTGTCATTGATACATTACGAAATTCAAGGCATGGTAATGGTAGTGTAAAAAAGGTTTAAGGTATTAACTTTAAAATAGGTGATAATTTTAATTCATTTTCAATAGTCTGTTTTTCAATATCTCTCTTCTGCCGCTACGTCAACAGGCTGGACTCCTCCAGCCTGCCTGAGGTTTTTTCCAGTTTGGATAACCTTGGGCAGTTCAAAAATGGATTAACAAGACGTCTTTAAGTACATACCTTAAAGCATTTTCAATAGTCGTAAGCAGTGCCAGCGAGTGAAGTAAAAATAAAGCTTCCGCCCTTAGTTGGGTACTTCGACAAAATTCAAGCAATGAGAACTCTCTATACTTTATCAGTCTCTAGCTTTCAATGGACTTTGCGATCATCATCAGGAGCTGCAATAACATTAAGAAGAAGTAGCAACCATTATGCAAAATGATTTTAAATTATATACATCCAGATAGATATTATTGAATAACGACTGGCGATAATGCGATCAGGTGGTATTGGCAACCTGTTGAACTGGTGAGAGACATCAAATGAGTCTTTGATGTAGTAATGATTATCACTATGTGCCGATTCTAATGTTTCCGATATTAATGAAGACAAAGCCTGGGTGGCTGAATCTATTGATGAGTTATAAGTAGTCAAAGTTCTTTCTTATTATTTGGTTATTTGTGCAGTGCTGAGGTGTTTCTTAACAATGTCATTACTTTTCTTTTCCACCTTTGATGTAGGATCTCTATTAATTTCGAGGTACGATGGATCATCATTGATTAGATTACCTTTTTTATCTGGCGCCTGTCGACTTGCTCTGCAGTTGGCATCGGGCACATCCGCACCCATAACCTTACTACGGTATATCAAGAATAATATATGATATGCTGACCGGACTATAAAGACAGCGATAATACCGATGCGTCTTTGTTTTACAAGGGTAGCCGACGTGTGTTTTGCTTCCCGAAGTAAGGGTTCGCCTAACTTTAAGGCGTTACTAATGGCGGGCGTTGCTGAATTCGTCGAGGCATGCTCGTGCAAGGCTTTTTGTACTGCTAATAGTTCCGATAGTTTGGAACGGAACAACAAAAAGCTCGGTTGGGATACGAAAGTGTGGCGGTGCATAGTTTAGGCTATACTAACCGAGAGATTTATTAGTTTAGAAAAGATATTTGTAGAGCTAAAGACTAGATATGCGAACATTTTGACAATATCTAATAAACTTGAGAGTGACCAACAATTTTAGGCTTTCGGTTCAATTGTAACTTAATATTAGGTCCGACTGAATTGTTAGACTATATCAATGATTTATTAAACTTAAGCATAGGTGGCAAATTTGTGTTTTTTTCTAATGATACCAGAATTATTTGGCAAGACGTAGATATAGATAAAATTGTGACAAAAATTGATAGTTATACAGGTTGTTTCAGTTTATTGTTGCATAACTTTTAAATTAATACATAAAGTCTATATAAACATGGGTCGAAAAACGCGTGGCTTCCGAAATACAGGGTGTTTAAATTTACTTTCTAAAATAGTTTTTTTTAAATATTTCGAACAATATTTGATGTATAACAGTGAAAATTGGTATACAAGGGTTTTTTGGTACGACAAAACGAACCATGGGCATAGTTTTACTGTAGCCGCTAGAGGGCGCTCTCTACTGTACCTTTAGTGTATTGAAATGACCGAAACATTTTTTTTAGTGCATTTTTTTGCTTTTTGAATAAAAAAACTGATTCTTCGCACTTTTCAACATAAAAAAGCTCTCTTGTGAATTTTCGTTATAGTTAGCCGTTTTTGAGATATTTCGATTTATTAGGTTCGATGAATTTTTAATTATTCATGATAAAATAACGTTAAAAAGTCAGTATCTCGATAATTTTTAGAAGTAGGCTGTGCCTGCAAATATTTTTGAAATTGAAAGTATGCAGTTCGGGAAAGACATTTTCAGCATGAATTTAGTGTGAACGTGTGGATTGGTATCTACAGTAATCGACTATTTGGACCCTACCTTTTGCCTGCAAGGTTAAATGCTGCGACCTTCTTGGAATTTTCAAAGGCTGAACATGCAAATATGTGGGATGATGTTATGTCAGATTTAAGAAGATTGGCCTGGTTCCAGCTTGATGGTTGTCCAGCTCATTATTCGAGAATAAATTATCCAGAAAGATGCATCGGCCGTGGAGGACCAGTCGCCTGGCATCCACGATCCCCTGACCTAACTCCATTAGATTTTCTAAAAGAAAAAGTGTACCAGACTCCCGTAACAACAAGAGATGTGCTAATAGACAGAATCAGGAATGCATGTGATGAAATAAGGCCTTATTTGAATAATGCTATACCACGTTCGATCATTCGTAGATGTGAATTGTGTATTGAACAATTGGGTTTACATTTCAAGCGACTACTTTAGATTTTGTATGTTTGTCCTAACTATCCAATAGAATTTTAGTTGTAAATAATTAATTTAATTTGTTAAAAATAGTATTGGAAGATTAAACAAATTAATATTCTGTTTTTTTTGTGTTTATTTGGAGTTAGGAATTATTGCTGTGTTTAAATACACAATCTAAACGATCATCTTAATTACTTGTAATGCCCAAATCGAAAATGTAAAAAAAATATTATTTTCCCATAAATAATTAAAAATGCATCGAACCCTAAAAATCGAAATATCTCAAAAACGGCTAACTACAACGAAAACTCACAGGAGAGCTTTTTATGTTGAAAAGTGCGAAGAATCAGTTTTTTTATTCAAATTGCACTAAGAAAAAATTTTTGGTCATTTTAATACACTACAGGTACAGTAGAGAGCGCCCTCTAGAACTATGCCCATGGTTCGTTTTGTCGTACCAAAATACCCTTGTATACCAATTTTCACTGTTATACATAAAATATTGTTCGAAATATTAAAAAAAAAAACTATTTTAGAAAGTAAATTTAAACACCCTGTATTTCGGAAGCCACGCATTTTTCGACCCATGTTTATATAGACTTTATGCATTAATTTTAAAAGTTCTATCGAATCTTAAAGTTATGCAACAATAAACTGAAACACCCTGTATACAATTAATCAAAAAATGGTGTAACAACAATCACCTAACTTTTAACGTAATTGAGACATAATTTATGACATTTAAATGCGCTCTTGATTTTATAAATTTAAATAATGAATTGATACACAAAACAGACGCCATAAAATAGTATTTCCTTTTGTTGTGTTTGTTTCCAAAACGGTGTAAAAAGTGCTTATTGTACAAAAACAATTCAACATCAAACTTCATTGTTCATTTTGGAAACAAACAAAACTTATTTTTAAAAATAAATATTATACGAAAACCAGATATTATATTAGTAGTACCTAATTCAAGACTTGTGAAGGTCTCAATAATTTATAATGGTTCGAAAATTTACATGTGTCTCCCTGATGCTATCAAAAGAATTAACAATTTAAAGATATTCCGCCGTGTACTAAAAAACGTTTTAATATGTAGACCATATTATACCATGAGTGAGTTCTACAGTTCACCGACTTAAGATCCACATATACAGGGTGGCGCATCGAAAACGAAACAGACGCATTTAGTGGCAGCAGTAAATGCGTCTGTTTCGTTTTCGATGCGCCACCCTGTATAATTATGTTATAGTTTCGTTATAAGTTAACTTTGTCATTAAGCATGAATGATTACAGGAAAGGTAATACAAACAAAAAATAGTAAATATGGAACCTACTCTAATTGAATTAAGAATAAAACCAACTAAAGAAAAAACGAAAACTGTTTATTGGGCTGAAGCTTATGCTGTTCAGCATATTATACGGGTTGTTATACTGTCGTGACTTCTGCGAGGTTCCATTTTCTTGGCGGTAACATGAATTGCTCTATGATGGAATAATATGTTACTTGTGTTTCCTGTCACCCATAGAAAATGAAATTTATGCAGTGTCAACTTGAGGCATATTTTAAAAAAAATGTGACCTATTTGACCTATATACGCCGTGGATAGATGTTCTAAGATTCTGTATTAAAAACTATCACAGACCTACGGTGTGAGATGGCGAGTTTTCTTACTCTGAAGCAGTCCAAATATAGTACAAAATACAGTACAGTATTAAATGATATACATTTTATTGTGCACTATCATTTTACAAAATAATAAAGCTTTGGTAGCAAATATGATATGCCCTGAACAATATCAAATACTTCTGAATAAGTTTTGGTGCGGCATTCAGAAACAACACGCCAGAGTGGCACGGGAGGTAGATTGACTTCAGGTCAAATAGATAAAATCAACGTGACCTTAGAAACACTTTTCTAGTTTTCGAGATATTGCCACTTTTTTCAAAAAATTTCTACTTTTTTTTGCTCCTTTTGAGCTTGTTGTGGATATAAAGAACTTTTTACTTATGATATTTTCCCTGTGCTTCTATTAATACTTTTTTTTTTGAAATAATTTATTTAAACACAATAATACAAAAGTATAACCAGTTATAACAATAATTCCCTAATCAGTGTTTGCAAACACTGGCCCCGAGAATAACAAGACAATAATTAATATCTATGAACTACAGGTACACTGCAATGTTGCTCATAATTTCAACAAATAAATTCATTAACATTTTTACAATCTTTCAATTCTCTAACAAAACTTCTATAGTTATTTGAATCTTTTATACAATGAGGTAAATTATTAAATTTCTTAATTGCGTCTGTGATCGGATTTTTTAAACCTATGTTAGTTCTTGTGGAAATTTGATAAACATTATTTAGTGATCTTGTTTGGTGATCATGCACGTTATGGTAGAACCTAATATTTATGTTACTTTTTAGTAGATTATTTATAATTTTATAAACAAGTTTACATTGTTCCACCTCCAATAACACTCTTAATTTGTTTAAATTTAAATTTGAATAAAGTGTATTAGAACTTGTAAGCCAATCAAAATTAAACAATATTTTCAGAACTTTATTTTGTAAAACTTGAGCTTTATTAAAATTAACTTCACCGCACATACCCCATACTGGCAAGAGGTACCTAAAATGTGTAAGAAAGAAGGCATTATAAATTTGAAATTTGCTTTTGCTGGACAAATAATCTCGACTCTTATATAAGGCTGATAGCATTGAAACTATTTTATCACAAATTCCATTTACGTGAAGTGACCAATTTAAACTTTCATCTATCAGTAATCCCAAATATTTAATACTTGACACTTTTTCTAGCGCTATATTATTTATGTTAATATTTAGATTATTGCTAACTATCTTATTTTTTTGTTTAAATATAATGTATTTTGTTTTTTCAATGTTAATTTTTAATCTATTCGAAAACAGCCATTTAAGATAACTATTCAGGTCATCATTAATAAGATTCGTTAAAGCAATTTCGTCTGTTCCAGTATATACCAGTACAGTGTCATCTGCAAAGGTAAAATATCTTCCCCTCAGATTGGCCAACTTGAGATTCAGTACATAAAGACTGTATAACAGAGGTCCAAGAACTGACCCCTGTGGTACTCCATAGGTGCTAGATAACCATTCACTATCAATGTCTCCAAGCTTTATGTACTGTTTTCTGTCATATAAATAAGACTTAATCAAGCTGTACAAAACACCTCTAAATCCCATTTTAAACAATTTATCTAAAAGAATGTCTACGCTTACTACGTCAAAAGCTTTTTTTAGGTCAATGAAAACAGCTACAACTATTTGTTGTTTATCTAGAGCCATTGAAATGTAGTCCACAAAATCAACAACCGCACTAAGTGTGCTACTGTTCGTTATAAAACCATATTGAAATTCATCAATCAATATATTGTGAGTAACAATGAAAGATAACATTCTTTTTTTTATTAATTTTTCTATAATCTTAGAGAATACACACACCACTGAAATAGGCCTGTAATTGTTCATACATTTAATATCTCCCGACTTAAAAAGTGGGGTTATTTTAATTATTTTCAATTCTGATGGAAATATTCCTTTTTGTATAGTAGTTTCATTGATTAATCGTACTAAAACAGGTATTAAGTATTCTCCAAGATTATTTACATCCTTAACCGTGATACCGTCATATCCAGGTGCTGAGTTTATTTTTAGTTCTTTCACAACTTCCAACAACTCTTCTTTATTAGTCAATGTTATCGAAATAGAATCTTCGTTGTGAACCTCACCAACAGAAATAAACTCATTCAACTGCTGAATCTCTGCTTCCAAATTTTCAACAATTGATCCACAGACCCGAGAAAAGTATTTATTTAAATTGTTTGCAATATCAAGTTGAGAGTTAATAATGTTATTTTCAGTTACTAGTTGATCAATTCTTACTTTATACTCCTTATTTTGTATTAGGCTGTTTATAAAAGCCCATTGTTTCTTTACATTGTTTCCAGCTGAGCTCCATTTAGTTTGGAAATAACGGTTCTTCAAAGCACGTATTTTATTGTTTATTTTATTTTTGATGTTTTTAAATTCAGAGATGATAGTTAAGCTTTCTGGTTGGTTAATCTTTCTTTTATATAATTTATCTCTTTTTTTGATAAGTTCAAGGACTTCATTATTTATCCAGGTGTTATTTGTACGTATTCTTAATTTTTTTATATATACCGATTTACTTTTGCAGTCTTCAATTAAATTAATTAATTCTTGAAAAGTTGTTACATTTTTGCTTAAAATTTTTTGTCTAAATAAGTTTACACATTTTTTATAATCTACAGATTTTACCTCATAATCAACTTTTGGTTTATGGAACTGCACAGATGTTTTAATATCAAGTAATATAAGTTTATGATCCGAAATTGCATTTTCTTTAACACTGACTCTACAACTTACATTACTACCATAATCGCTAAGAACATGGTCTATAACAGATTTTGACGAACTGCTAACTCTAGTAGCACACTCCTCATTTATCGTATTATTAATTTTAAAACTGTTTAATGCTATTAAATCTTTGTACTCCTTGGCTACTTGTGAGACTTCTAGCAAATTAATATTCATATCCCCAACAATTAAATGATTTTTAGGATGAGTACGCATAATAGATTCCAAACAATGAAAAAATTTTTTACTATTTACAGATGGTGGTTTATATATAACACTAATTTTTAAGTTTTGGTTGAAACATTTAGTTTCAATGCGTAAACCTTTACTAAAGTTTTACTAATTACTCTGAAAAAAAAATAGCATAACATTAAGATATATTATAAGATTTTCATCTTCACTGGAATCTGCTTCAAAGTGATTTGCATCGTTATCATTACTTCAATATGTGTAAGGAACGACACGTAGATTACACGGTTAGAAAAGGCACAAAATGACAGTCACAAAACCTAGCTTCTCAGCTACGCATTTACGAATTCAAATTTTCAGTTGACTGTCAGAGCCAGAACTGTTAGAATCAGTTCAGAACCGGTTTGGAATTCGTTTGAACAGATAACGAATTCAGTTTCATTATTCAGTTCAGAACTAGTTCTATTGTCTGTTGCAACAAAGCTGTAATATCGACCGGAGCTTTAAGAAAGCACTTGCAATACCTAAATTAATACTACGACCCTTCAGGCCCTAGCAGCAAAGACAAATTAAATTAGTCTCAAAGATGGCCGACGAGCGATGCTGAGCCCTTCGGAAATCTTATTCCAGCAGGGTCAAGGGATGTTCCTCTGCCATTACGCTCCAGTAATTAAATATATGCAAATTCATCCCCTCTCAATAATGCCGTTCGATCCCTTACGGCCGTTATAAAGCGCTCTGGCAGCCCTGACCGACCCTTTGTCGATGCTAGTCACCTTGCGATACGAATTAGGCAAAATGGCGAGCGTGCTACCTGGAGAACCACTAGGAAAAGGCATCAGTTTATAGTCGTATCAGTGCTTACAGAGAAATGGAGGCAAGTTTATTGACTCTGTAATGTCTCTTTTTTGTATCGGCTGTTTCAAATCCTATACTTTTTTTTTTAGTTCTTATTTATTCAAATTATTCAAATTCAAATTCAAAAACCAATATAACTTACAAATTAAAAACAACCTTTAGTACAATTTAAATAAAAAAAAGCTTCAAAAATACATGACCTTGTATACTCTTGCTACCCTGAATAACCAAGATTGCAACAGAAATCTGAGCAAAGATACTAGCATCAGATCTAGAACGAGCAAGTAACGGTATATGAATTGTGAAAATTCTGTATACTTTCGTAAAGGGTAAATGTCTGAGTCTTGTCGTCACAAATCCTAAATTACGTGTCTGCATAAACAAATCTAAAATTCAATAAAATAGTACAGAAGCATACTAAAAACACTCAGAAGTATAAATATAGAGTACATAAAATATGAATATCTGAAATATGATAATATAGGGATATTTCGAGTAAGGTCAAACTATGTTGTTTAAACAATAAAAATTTTGCGTAAAGGTTAAGCAGAGAAACAAGAGTACTACAATTTACTACAAAAGAATTTACTACAAAAGAATAGACACCTAAGCTATAAGCTTGTGTGTGTCATACAAATTCAATGCATGGTTAATGGTCATAAGGTATATTATGAGCAAAATGTATATAAAAAAAGAAATAAAAAAAACATTAGATACAGATTTATTCACTCTGGTATAGGTGTAACTTATATTTATTTTAGTTCTTGTTTCATAAGCGTGGCTGGTTGGAACATTGTTTCGGGAGTGAACAAATTTTAGAGCAGCAAAAATATATAAACCTCTAACGTTCAAAAGATCATTTTCAATGTAAACAAATCTGCAACTTGACCTACATGGGATACGAAAAATAGTCCTGACAATATAATTTTGCGTGGTTTGTAGTATTTTTAAAGTACTAGTGTATGCGGCTCCCCAAATACTTATCCCGTAAGTTAGTAGAGACCCCACAAACGAGTTATATATTGAGAGAAGACTCTTTCTGCTTAAAATATTCCTAAGAATGAAAAACTTATGACTAATTCTCCTTAATTTCGATGCCAAAAGCTCGGCATGACTCTGCCATTTTAAATTACTGTCAATAGTGATTCCTAAGTATCTAATAACTTCAACTCTTTCGACAGTGTCAGCACTATCATCTATAATTAATGTGCAGTGGTGTAATGGCATGCCTGCTTTGGTTGGAGAAAACGTTACATACTAAGTTTTAGAGATATTAAGTTTAAGTAAATTGTTATCCAACCAGCATTTGACTTTATTTAATGACAACTCGGCATTCCGTATTGCGTCATCCCATGAATGACCAGTGCAAACTAAAACAGTATCGTCTGCATATGATATCATTTTACAGTTGAAATTACATCGAAGTAGTTCATTTATGTATATGAGGAACAGTGTTGGTCCCAAAACCGTCCCCTGAGACACACCTATTTTGATCTTTTGAATGTTGCTTAAATCTGACCCTACCTTAACTTGTTGTAATCGATCAGCCAAATAATTCTCAAATAAGTTCAGAACTCCGCTACGCACTCCAATACTTTCTAGTTTCTTTAATAAAATTGTATGAGATACTGAATCGAAAGCCTTTTGAAGATCTAGGAAAACTGCAACAGTCTTATTTCCATCTTGAAAATTTTCAAGCACTTGTCCTGTAAGTTCTTGTAGAGATTGCTCTGTATTGCAATTTTTGCGGAACCCAAATTGACAGTTCGATATTATGTCATATTTCTCAAGAAAAGAACAAAGTCTGTTATTCAAACACTTCTCAAAAATCTTCCCAAATACATTGATAACTGGACTAGGTCTATAATTGAACATATTGTCTTTACTTCCAGATTCAAATATTGGTGTCACTATGCTTTCTTTAAATTGACGACTTATCATCGGGATCTCGAGTATTTTCGGTGATAGACGGAGAAAATAGAATTTTCTGAACATCGATTTTAATCTTTTCTTGCCACTTTTTCTCCTCTACAAGACAGCATAATTAATATAAAGGCTGGGTCAGGGGCGGCTGGCCCTTAAGTTCTGCAGAGCTGCAGAACTGCCAAAACTTTTGTCTTAACAGAAAAAAGCAGTAGTAATTTGATCATTATTTATTTTCAATGTTATCACACAAATAGAAACAATACCGGCAACGCTGCCCCCGCAAGACACAGCGTTTTGTATTGAGAAAGCGTTATAATCGACCAAGTGTGTACCTGTCATTTTCGTCGCGACCGCAGCGTAACATTATTCATGGGCCACTTGAAAAGGGTCTGCGCAGTACTTCAACACAAGCCGCACGCGCTTGCTTTTGTCTCCCTCTACAAAATCAAATGCGCGATTTAAGCATAAGCATGTGCTGCACGTTTTACAGATCCGTACAGATCTAATGCGAAGTACGATATCTGATTCGTCGGTCGGTGCTCGGTACTGATTAATTTTTCTGCTGAGCTTGATACAACCTTAAACGAACACATAAACAATGCTTCAATATCTAAAGGAACTTCGAAAGAAATACAAAACGATCTACTGGATTGTATTCTTGAAGTTTGTCATGAGGAAATAATAAAACAGATTAACACAGCCTCGTATTTGGCGATAATAGCAAATGAAACAACGGACATTTCTGGGAAAACCCAAATGGTAACAATTTTCAGATACGTATTTAACGGCGAACCAGTAGAACGTTTTTGGAATTATATGAATCCCGAAAAATGTGACGCTGATACTCTCACAAGGCATATTTTGAGCGTCGTAGATCCATTAATAGGAAATTTCTGACTTCACAAAGCTATGATGGAGCCGCGGTAATGAGCGGACATAATGCTGGAGTACAGGAAAAATTAAACAAAGATATCCATTTCTCTTTATGTGCAGTGCTATGCGCATCAGTTAAACCTGATTATGTCCCAAGCTGCTTTCGCCAATGCTCAAGTTCGGGTGTTCTTTGGGGATTTGAAGGATATTCCGGGATTTTTTAATAATTCTCCTCAACGCGTAGAGGTACTGAACAGAATTGTGGGGGAAAAATTTCCCAAGGAGCAACAACTCGATATTCGAACAATAAATGTACTGTTTGAGAACAGAGAACACTCATTGAATACATGGAAGAAACAGAAGAAAATTTCAATAATGAAACCGTTTGCAAGGCAGCTTCCGGTATTCGCCGTATGTTTGTTCGAGTCTATTCCTCACATTTTCAGCTGACGAAGATCTTGAATGGAATCTGGCTTCTTCCTAAAAATTTTACTTTTCAAATGGTCCCAAAGAAAGTAATCTAAAGGACTTAGGTCACGAGATCTCGGCGGCCACTCGATGGGGCCACGTCTGCCGATCCACTGATTCGGGAAAGGGGTGTCAGGGTCACCACTGTGGCCGCTAGATGCCGACGATTCTGGTGCTCGACAAACTAGTATACCAGCACGATCGACGACATCTAGCGGTCATAGTGGTGACCCGACTAGAAATAGTTCCAATACGACAGCTAGCGTTGGTCGATTCTGGTAGCAGATGGCACTTTTGTGCTGTATTAATCTGATACAGGATAGTTGCTCATGTTTCGTTGACTGAGATCAAGCCTATATATCGCTGAGGAGCTGCTAAGTACGAAAACTGTATCACCAGTATGTTATTCTTCTCCGCATTCAGAAATCTAGTTTGAAGAGGTTAGTGTCTCATAGATGGAGCTGTAACCAACTCTTAGCACATAGGCTACATTTCTTGTGATACCTATCAGATAGTTGTTAAAAGAAATCAACTTAGGACATAGATAGAGTTTTTTTATCCAAATGTGGTTTACGCTTAGATCTTTTCTACGCCATTGACCGTTTCTAATAAAGGACAGTACCTCAATCAATCTACCAAATTGCTATGTTAAAACCGAAACGTCTTCAAACATACAAACACATCCCACTACCGGTGTTGTATTTCAATTTAACATCGGACGCTGCTACTATTTGTTCTGCTTAAGTACTTAGTAGAAATCTCAAGAGTATTTGAAACTCTACCGGTATTTGCTTAGGACGGAGGACAGCAAAGGTAAACGTGAATGTGAACCTGAACCGTATTACGTTTTACGTCGAAATGTAGCTACCATTCACTTAATTGAATTCTTTCAGATGCTGTTTTGGAGAATAAAGGACACGTAGTTTTTCTTTTTCTACTAATGTTATGAGTGAGAAAGTTTGGATGACTGTTACTCAGTCACGCCTAAATGGCTGAACGAATCCGGATGAAAGTTGGTACAGAGTATAGTCTGGAACTTCAAATAGACTACCTCCCGGGTAATAACTTTCAAATAAATTGCTAATAGTCTAAAGTCCGCCCCCATGGTACTTTTTTATCTAGATTCTTAGAAAGAATCGTAAATAATAGTAAAATAAGTTACACCAGGGTTGCCGTTGCTAAGCGTTGACAAGATGGCGGACCACACAGTCCGACCTCAAATAGATCACGAATTTAATACGTGGTCCTTTGGCTGAAAAGAGAGATACGCCTCTGGCTCAATATAAAACTCCCCAGTCACGTATATTCCCGAGAGTTGCGCGAAACAGAGCATCGCTAGCTCTGAAGAACGCACTCGCGGAACTCCAAAACAGCAGATGGAATGCAGCCTGTGCAGAACTAGAGACCCAGGATGGTACGGCCTGGACTATGCAGCGAAAATTTCGTTGTCAGCGCACCACGATCCCCACTCTTCACGGCCAACGCGGCTTGGCCTACTCCAGTGAAGAAAAAGCCGAAGCATTCGCCGATTCGCTAGAATCCGAATGCAGACTCAATTACCATGAAGACGAGGACGACAAGCACGATGAGGCCGTGGAAGTCGCAGCCGAAATCATTAGGAGACGACCACCTGGCCAGGAGACGAATCACCCCTCCAGTCCAGAGGAAATCCGTCTGATCATCCGCAGGTTGAACGTCAGAAAGGCGCCGGGAAGGGACGGCATCAACAACAGGATGCTGAAGAACCTTCCCTCCAAAGGCATTGCTGCGCTCACCAACATCGCTAATGCCACTCTGAGACTTAACCACTTCCCGCGGCGGTGGCGGGAAGCCCAGGTTATACGTAGTCGTGCCATAAGTTCTGTCCCATGATAATCTCATGATAAAAATGAAACAAGATAAGATATATTTATATGAAAGATATTATTTATTCGACAACATTTTTAGAATTCATAATCAAACAGTTTTATTCAAAATGTCCCCCTTGGCCTTCACACACTGCTTCAATCTCGCGGGCCACTCATCTATCACTGCACGCACAGCTTCCAAAGGAATAGCTGCCGCTGATCGGATCAAATCCGCTTTCAGGGACTCGATATTACGGTGGGCTTTGGAGCAGGCCAACTGCTCTAGCAGGTCCCACAACTTGTAGTCTAAAGGATTGAGGTCCGGACTCCCTGAGGGCCAATCTTCCGCAGCAATGAACTCTGGCACATTGCTTTCCAGCCAGCGCTGCGTACTCTTAGCCTTGTGAGCGGGGGCGGAATCCTGCTGGTAGACCCAGTGTTGGTTGGCAAACAATGTACCACTTAAAGGCTTGACGATAGGATCCAGTATGTCGCTCTGATAGTTTGCCGCTTTTGTTTTCACGCCCTGTTTACAGAAATGGAGCTGAGTGACCCCTTCGTAGGACACCCCCCACCAAACCATGACTGACGCAGGGTGGTGGCCTCTCTCAACTCTCGGAATGATCTCCGAAGCTTCCTGTGAACTCCTTGCATACACTTTGTCATTTTGTCGGTTGAATTTTTCTTCTATGGTGAAGATTTTCTCCTCCGTGAACAAAATCTTTCGGAATCCCCCAGCTGCGTACCTCTCCAAGAGCTTCTTGGATCTTGTCGCCCTGATGTGTCGCAAGGTGGCCGTAAGTCGCTGGCCCGTACGTCTCCGGTAAGCCCCTAGCCCTAGGTCTTGTTTAATGATGCGCGACATCGTCCGGACAGGAATCTTCATTTCCCTGGATAGGATCTTCTGCTTCCGGAGTGGATTCCTTTGAATCCTGGCTTTTACGGCTTTGATGGCTGCTGGAGTCCTTACTTGACGAGGTCTTCCGCTTCTTGGCCTGTCATCAACAGAGGACGTCTCATTGTACCGCTGAATGGTCCTAGACACAAATTTACGCGATATTTGAAGGCCGCGTAAGAGTTCAAAAATCTGACTAGCACTGTGATTACACTTATGTAAAGCTATCACTGCAATACGGTTCTCTGCCTTGCCCCACTCCATCGTTATGCTTCGAGAGATCAATACAAACTGAGGTATATGTAATTACCCGAAAAGCGCTTAATCAACTGACACCACAATGTAAACAATCGGACAAGTATTAACAGGTCTACACTTGTTTGAAAACGAGGGACAGAACTTATGGCATGACTATGTAATGCTCACCAAGCCAGGCAAGGACCGGAAGTTGCCCCAGAACTACCGGCCCATCAGCCTGGTTTCCTCGATGGGCAAAGTAGTGGAAAAGGCTATCGCCGTTCGACTAGAGAAGCAGGCAGAAGAACTGCAACTTATCCCCCCAGAGCAATTCGGCTTCAGATCCTCCCACAACACGGAACTCCAAGCGCTACGACTGACAGAAAACATCACCAGCGGCTTCAATCTCCAGGAGGCAACCGGCCTCGTCCTGCTAGACGTGGAACGAGCCTTCGATCGAGTTTGGCACGATGGACTCATCGCCAAAATGGAAGCCGCCGGAATCGATGCGAACATGTGCCAACTGATCCAGAGCTATCTAACACAAAGATGGTTCACGATGAAGATTGGTACATTCCATTCAACAAGACGACAGCTGGAAGTAGGCGTGCCCCAGGGGTCAGCCTTAGCCCCCCTGCTCTACAACATCTATACTCACGATGTGCCGAAGACAGCTGACACAATGCTGGCCCTATATGCAGACGACACTGCTATAGCCGCCAAGCATCGACGACCCGAGATCATCCGTAGGAGACTACAGGATGAACTGGACCACATCCAGGACTGGTGCGTGAAATGGAAAATCCGCATCAACGTCCAGAAGACGCAGGCAATCTTCATCCAACGAAGAAGGATTGCAAGATCTCTCGAAGCATCCATCTTCGACGAAGATATCCAGTGAAGCGACAAAGTCAAATATCTGGGGATCGTATTTGACAAGTCCCTCACCTGGAAGGACCACATAGAAGCTGTCATCGCAAAGACCAGAGCAGCCATGGTCCAACTCTACCCATTACTGGGTAGACACAGCCGGATGCCGCTAGCGACCAAGCTACGGCTGATCAAGGTCATCGCCAGACCTCAGCTCGCTTACGCCTCCGCGGTCTGGGGGTACGCTGCTCCCAGCTACCGCAAGCGACTTGCTGCTCAAGAGATGAAGCTACTCCGGATCACCACCGGTGCACCATCCTACGTAAGAAACTCAATCTTGCGTAGAGACCTGGATTGGGACACCATTCACGAGTACATGAGGAAAAAAGCGGAGAAGACCTTCCAGAAAGCTCAGGACCACCCGAACGAGCAGCTACGATTCCTCGAGGACTACGATCCTAACGAGAGGCCTCGCAACCGCAGAACCAGGTACCCTAGACCAAGGTCCCAGTTGGCACCCGCTAACTGGAACCTTGACTAGGAGACTAGGAGAACCCGCGGTTGCTCCCCCCCACGGCGTGGATGCAGAGGACCAGGAACCACCGGGACCAGGACCCACCGGGACCAGGACCCACCGGGACCAGGACCCACCAGGACCAGGACCAACCAGGACCAGGACCCGCCACGACCAGGACCCGCCACGACCAGGACCCGCCAGGACCAGGACCCTTCAGGACCAGGACCAGGAACAATATATAGGTAAGAGGACTTGAAACTCTTGATTTTTCGAAAACAAGAGTTTCAAGAGAACCTAGCAGACCCTCTATCGATGGTCGCTTAACGACATCGATAGAATGTGCGAGGTAAAGGGAACCAACCCGGCGTTCCCAGAGACTGAAACACATGAGGAGGCAGACCGCAGGTCACGCACAACACATGGCCTACCGAGACGCTGATGAGTCGGGCCACGCGGAGGTTAGGATTTAGTGGGTATTAGGTGGTCTCCTCAAGACAACCTGGAGTCCCACACACGCCGTAGCTCGGGCTATGGTATGGTGCATAAACGCATTCCCCCCTCACCAAAAAAAAAAAAAAATATTCCCGAAATTACATATAATTACCTGGCTTAGCTTTCTGCTATGTGTCGGCCTTGATGATTTATAGTGAGCAACTATGCACAGCTCGTGAAAATACCAAAAAGTGGGGTCTAGGTGTCCATTCACTCTCTTACATGGAAGCTATTACATCCAACCGTTTGACCAATCAGAGTTGAGCTGAAGGATCTCACTTCAGAGCTAGAAAATTCCATAGTCTACTGTGTATACTTGTCAATCGCCGTATTTATCTGCCAGCGTTGCCACTCCTCGGATTGTTGTCGTAGGTTTTGGAATTACCCTTGCCTTTGCAGGCAACCTTGCTGTAATCTATTCTACTATTGTTTATCGTTCATCACAATCAAGTTTAATCAAAAAAAAGATACCTGCGGAATCTAGCGGCCGGGTACTATAACCTCAAATAACCTGCGCATGCGCTTTAGCTGGTACTCGCTTCGATCACTGCGCCCTCAGTCAGGCGTCATGTTTCGGGGTATATTTTTCTCTTCTCGCTGGCTCTCCTGGTATATATGCTTCATAGATTAAGACAAAAAATGACAGCTACTATTAATTACTAGCCTAATCGATGCTACCTGCCGGCGCTGCTTCGTTACGAAAGAATAGGCGCATTAAAGGTAATAGTTCGTCTCTTGCTTCAAAGTAACCGCGAGTTATGAAGGGCGACTCGTATAAATCTCCCTAGCAGCGTAAAAGGGACTGCGCCAAAATAAACAGCAAGATACAGCGGAAAGTGGCAGATAAATAACACAGCGAGAGGAAGTGTTGCCAGAGAAACCGGCCGACGGCCGCGTTTGTCCAAAGAGAATTCATTTCCTGATTCAATTTATACAAGAACTCTCATAACTTTCGGCCCGGGATTAAACTACTTTGTCTTGGTGTCCGTTATTAACAACTTTTGTTCGTTGTAAATTGCGCTGTGGCGCAAAGGCAGTGAGAAATTGAGGTTTTGCGATTTGAATATACACGTTACCGCAATGTTACGGAGTTTTCAGATGTGACTGAACTATTAACGTATTACAAAGTATAGGAAACTACATCTACAGGTTACAGGCGCGTAGATGAAGCTTCGCGCTATCTCATGTTACACCTACAGGGTTATTTGAGTAATTTCAAGACGAAAAGCTTATACAGGGTGTATCGAAAAAAGTGTGCAATATTATACCAGCGGTTTCTAGAGCTTAAAATAGGAAGAAAAGTTTATATAAACGTAGGTCGACAAACAATTCATTTAAATTCGCAGTACATTCCCTATCATGTGACAAATTTTTTAGTTTGATTTTATTCACAAATGGCACAATTTATCGATATTCAAGAAGAGTACCTTTTTATGTAGAAAACCCTAGATTTTCAAATTTTAAAATTGAATTTTAAAAATAGAATCACAAAAAAATTTTGGGGCTAAAATAACCTGAGTCCGTCCCTGTTACATACGCTTCCAAACAAAACTGTCTAAAACTGTTAATATTTTTAAATCCAGCATAAAAAAACTACGCTAGAATACCAAATTTTATGTCTTTATCTTAACACGTTTCGGAAATATTAAAGAAAAACCATCTTCAGTGGAGCCTCTTTAAAACACCGTAGCACCCTTAGGGGACGTTTGTCGACCTATGTTTATATAAACTTTTCTTCCTATTTCAAGCTCTAGAAACCGCTGGTAGAATATTGCACACTTTTTTCGGGACACCCTGTATTAACATAAGCCGAGAGATGCTTCATTTTCAAGATATACCCTATATCACGCTTTTGATGGTTGAAACAAAGTATTTGGCTATTGGGAACAGTTAATCCAGTCTGAGTAGGCAGCGAACGTGCTAAACGGTATTACTATTATTATCATTATTATAATTGGTGGTTGATATTTCTTGCTTCAATCAGCAGGTATATGACACGCTGTATAACTTTGGCACTTATAACCAAAACGATGGGGTGATAGTTTTTGTAAGAAATGAGCTACAATATAATCATGATACATTCACTTTCACCGATGGAATCAAAATTTTAAACATAATGATTCAAATTAACCATAACAAAATTGAGGTATCTGCAATTTATCGTCCGCCATGTTCAGAACCCCACGAGTTTTTGAAGAATATCGATTTTTTTTTCAAAATCAAAATAAAGTTCATTTAAAGCAACATATTTTATTGGGAGATGTCAAAATAAATATTTTGGACAATGATACCATCACAAATGAATACTTGAATATCCTATCAAGTAACGGATTTCTGTCCTATATAAACCTACCTACAAGGTCTATCAGTGGCATATGTATAGATCACTGCTTTGTGAAAGACCTATCCAACAAAATTACTTGTATACCAATAATCCTAGAAAGCGATATTACTGACCACTTCTCCACTATTTTACTGATATCTTCAAACATTCTAACATCCCTACCGTTAATAACAACCAGGAAAATTACAAATTTTTTGTCGACAATTCAAAACTAATATCAAATGTCAAACAAGAATCCTGGGAACAATTATACTCTATAAATAATATAGACAAAGCAACGGGACTGTTCATAGAGAAAATAAAAAAACTAATAGATATTAGTACCAATAAAGTAATAGAAATGCCTGGATTACCAAAGGATTAATAACATCGGCAATAGAAAAAGAAAGACTATATAATGTAATGAAACTAACGCCATCTACAGAGAATACCGACTGTTACAACCAATATAAAAATAAATTTATAGAGCTTGCAAGGCAAACCAAACGAAAACATTACCTAAATAAATTGAATAATAACTTAAATGATCCTAAGCGGCTTTGGACAACTATTGATGAGATTACTGGGAAAACAAAATTTAAAGAGTGTGTCACTGAGTTAAATACAACATCGGGAACAGTATTAAAAAATGCTTAACAGATATGCGATGAATTTGTACAATTCTTTACTGACATAGGCGAAAATTTAGCAAGTAATATACGTATACAAGCAAATGTACAAAATACTCAGCCTCCAAAAAGAACTTTGAACTCATTTATTTTGGATAAAGTCGAACAATGTGAAGTATACACCACTGTTATGTCCTTAAAAAATCGGAAAAGTCCTGGGTTCGATGGTATTAAAAGCGAGCATTTGAAAATTATAGCCGAGGACATAACAAAACCACTCACTTACCTAATCAACAAATGCTTTGAATCTGGCATATATCCCTCAATTTTAAAAAAAGGTAATATAATACCGATACATAAATCAGGAACAAAAACAGATGTTAACAACTATAGACCAATATCAATTATATCCAGTGTAGCAAAGGTTTTTGAAAAAGTTTTATCTACTAGAATGATTCGATACCTCACAAAATTCAAAATTTTAAATGAAAATCCGTATGGATTTACAGAAGGGAAGGCTACATCGGACGCAATAACTAAAATTGTGAATCAAATACATCAAAATATTGATAACAGAATCACTTCAATCTGCATTTTTGTTGATTTAAAGAAAGCTTTCGATACAGTTAATCACAAATTATTATTAGAAGCATTGGAGAGAATTGGTTTCAGAGGAAACGCGTACTCACTGATCGAAAATTATTTGTCAAATCGCCCACAATCTGTGCAGATATCAGGATCATTTAGTAAAGAAATGTATATTAAGTGTGGTGTCCCACAAGGAACTGTCTTAGGTCCGCTGTTATTCAATATATATTTAAATGATATTTTCCAAATTAATTGTGTTGGCAAAATAACTAGTTTTGCAGATGATACTGCAATATTATATGAAGGCACTGACTGGTCTGATCTGAAAAATGTAATTGAAAATGATTTTATCAAAATTATTCGGTGGTTTAACAGTAGCAAAATTAAGCATTAACTACTCTAAAACACATTTTTTACCATTTGGATCTTATGCTAGACATCTGCCAAATTACACAAATTTCTCCTTCAACATTGATGATCAAAAAATGCAAATTAATAGAGTGCCCAACATAAAATTCCTTGGAGTGGTCGTGGATCCTCACTTACGATGGGACATCCATGTCAATTATATTTTAAAGAAAGTTAGATTTGTACACTACAAAATTAAATACCTTGGGAATATATTGACAGAAAAATATCTTCGAACATTATACCATGCACTGATTGAGCCTCATCTCACATATGGTATATTAGCATGGGGAGCTGCATGTTCCTCACATATCTATAATTTAGATGTTTTTCAAAAAAGTATTCTAAAAATGATATTTAAAAAACCGAAACTTTATCCCACTGAAAAATTATACGCAGATGTTCGAATGTATGATATAAGACAGCTTTATTTCTTACACAGTATCACTCACTACCATAAATTTGTAAACACCGACCAAAAAATTAAACATAATCATTATACCAGGTACAAAATTCGTGGCACAGTAGTTCCTCAACCGCATAAATCTATAATGCAGCGATCATATCTCTATTTAGCGCCTAAATTTTATGAAATTATACCTAAAGACTCAAAAAGATTTACGTTTCGGAAATTGTTTCAAAAGAAATTTAAGTGGCTACATTCTATATCTAGGACTGAAATTCATAAACTCATAAATACGAACATCAACTAAATACATAATCTACTGTAGCTAATTTTTGTCCTTTTTTGTCATTTGCATTCTAGAGTTTCAACTTAAATTATTGGTCCAGGTACAGGCGATGCCTTCTATTGGGCCTGTTTTGATTTTATATTTATTTACTCATATTGTTTGTTATCTTTGTACATTGAGTAAACAAATATTATTATTATTATAATTGTTATTATTATTATGAAAAAACATTCCTTAGAATGTAAGCATTCCTTGCGATATATCAAACATAGTTTATATATCTGCGCGGCTGTAGCTAATGATACGGAATCGCAGAACGAACATTTCCAACGCACAAACCTTCAATTAGTAAAGTTGGAGAAATCCTCCAGATAGTAGAGATAGCAGGCGTGTATCGGTAACGATTTTCCGGGATAAGCCGATGCTATAATAATTGTTGTAATTGCAATTTATGGTCGGGGAACAAGAAATTAATATCCATTATAAATCACCAAGAAGGTATTTAGGGCCTCGCGTATCAAAAGCTGTTCATCTAGGAAATACGAACACTAAAATAGGGCAAAGGACACTAAGCTGAAATGTTGATTGTTCGTTCTTTGCTGATTTGAATGTAACAACTATAAAATTAATACATACGCCGTTGTTTAGTTATACTGTTATATTTGACGTCATGTTACTCTGATTTACTTCTTGCATCACTGGCCAATAAAAAAAATTCGTGAATATATACCTATATTATAAACTTCAATTTCTATTCTAAAAAAGTTTGTTCAGATTTCTATTTAGAAAATATTTCTTATATTGTATTTTGAAACTTGAAAGAGAAAGATTAAGGAACTGGTTGGGAATTGAATTAAATTGTTTAACAGCATTGTATGAGAATGATCGTTGAACCAATGCACTACTATGAAGCGGCATAGTTATTTTTTTTAAATATCTTACATTTATATCATGAACAGAATGTCGGAAAATTAAGCGTTCTCTTATAGAATCAGGTGAACCTGGAGTGTTTATAATTTGTAATAAAAAACTAGAAAAATGGAGAGTGCGACGCTCATTCATTTTAAGCCATTTAATTTCTTTATACAAATGAGATATATGATCAAACCTACGCAGACCATAGATAAACCTGAGGCACGCATTTTGCACCTTCTGAATCCGACCCCTACTTGCCTGATCTAAGCAAAACCCATAGACAAAATCGCAATAATTCAAATTGGAAAAAATTAGGGATTCCCAAAATTTTTTTTAGTGATCTGTTTAGTATATGTCTGTTATTATACAAAACTTTTAGAGAACAAAATGATTTTTGCATAAGCTTTTTCAGGTGATCTTTAAATCTAAGCTGAGAATCTAAAAGTATACCGAGATTTTTTGTACTTTCAACAAAATTCAATTTTGAATTATTAGCCATTATATTGAGATTAGCTTTCAAAAACTCAGTCTTAGATTTGTTACCAAAAATCATTACATGCGATTTTTCCGGATTAAGTTTTAAGTTGTGACCTAATGAGAGATTGTTCAAGGTGTTAATGTCCTCATTTATACAATTTTCGTAATATTTGGAATCCTCAATATCAAAAAAACAATAAACCTGGATGGCATCCACGAATGCCTGAACTTTACAAAACTTCAAAGACGTAAGGATATCAGATGTATAAATTAAAAATAACAAGGGGCCCAATATTGATCCCTGAGGAACTCCCGATAGGATCTCCGCTTTGTCTGAGAATGTGTCATTTGATAGAATCGATTGATACCTTCCTGTCAAATATGATTTCAAAAGCAAACATGCTTCCTTATTAAAGTCATAGTACTGAAGTTTAGCTACCAACAATCCATGATTAATGGTATCAAAAGCTTTTGAAAAGTCTAGAAGTATCAAAACTGAACTCATCTTTTTATCATTTGCTCTTAATATGTCATCGAGTACGTTTGAGTACCAACATTTTTACGAAAACCACACTGAGTACCAGGAATAATATTGTTACTCATACAAAAGTCATAAATTTGTTCGTACAGCACTATTTCAAATATCTTTGATCAAGTATATTTATCACACGAAGTTCGTTAAAACTTGATGGATTAGTTATTTTTGGTAATGGTTTTCCTATCGAGATTTTCCACTGGTCGGGAATGTGTTATATACTTATCCATGTACAGACTACAATATTTTAATATTAACGGCGAAATATCATCTATCCCGGTTGCATTACTTTTTATGTTGTTTAAAATTTTGTTTACGTTTGTTATTTCTGCTAATTTAAAGTTAAAGGTTAAGTTATTTTTAAAGGCATTGTTTTTATAAAATTTAATTTTTTCCGAACAGTTAGATTTATTTTGTAGAAAAGCAGCAAAAAAGCTATTAATATCATCAGGTTCTGATAAAGACTGGAGAATTTCATTATTTTTTGTAGAACAGATATTAAAACTTTTTAAAACTGACCACAGTGTTTTGGAGTTACCTTCAAAAGATTCTATGTATTCCTTCTTCCCTTTTCTTATCAACGATCAAGTAAAATTTCTTAAATGTTTATAATCTACCCTGATTGAAGCTTTGGTTTTTAAAATTTTTGTAGTGCTGCATCCCTTTGTTTCACAAATAATTTAATATTGTTAGTTAACCGAGGCGCTTTTAGTTTTGTTATTAGTGATTTTTTTATTGGTGCATGCTTACTAAACAATGTAAAAATTAGACTATTTAAAATAGTTATTTTATTGTCAATATTATTCTCATATATTATATTATTCCACGGCAAACTTTGCATATCTGCAAGAAAATTATTTAGGTTAAATTTTTTAAAAGAACGATGTTTTATTATTTTAGGTGATTTACTTTCCTTTGAAACATTAAGATCGCAGTAAATCAATTTATGATCTGAAATATTATCCGCCGATAAAACCCCAGACCTAGCCACTATCGACAAGTTAGTGACGAATATCGCATCAAGCAGAGTACAAACCGTTCCAGAAATGCGCGTAGATTCACTAATGATCTGCGTAAGATTATAATTTTCAAATAGGGGTACCAGTAGATTTTGAAGGTTAAATAAGTTGTAATTAAAATCTCCCAAACAAATAATTTCATCAACTAAGGGGTAAAGACAGGAAAATATGTTATCAAAATCAGGAATTATAACATTAAAATTAAGTTTTGGTGGTCTATAAAAAACACAAAAACTGTATATTTTGTTATTAATTTTAGTTTAAATATAAAGTACTCAAGTTGTACATTAGTTTCGAAATCCAAGTTTAACATTTGTACTGCAAATTCTGTCTTTACATGACACATAAGCATAAAAATTTTTGCTCTTAAACAGTTTAAACTGCTTTACGCATTCCACAGAAACCTTCACCATTTCCGGCAATTGTCTGGAACATTAGGAATGTATGGAACCCACGCACTTTTATACGTTTTAGCAGAATCAAATTTTCAAGATTTTCAATTTGCAAAACCAAGTGTCTCCATGATTTTGGAAATCTCCGAATTATTGTTATTTTTCACTATTTCCTGTATACGAGTATTTCATATTTTCACAATAACCGAAATGTTGAAAATATTCAGGACTTTGGAGGTCATGAAAATTTTTGTTTTGAATGACACTTTAAGCAATTTCAGAAATTTAAGTAGATGGTAATTTTTAAGATCCTCAGAATTTTGAAAATCTAGCAATTCTGAATACATTTAGAATTTAAAAAAGCTGAGGATTTAAAATCATGAAATTTCCGAGATGTTAGTCAGAAGCTTGAAAATATAACAAAACTATTGTAGTTTTTAGGCTGTCTCAGCCTATCAAACTTTTCAAAATTCTTGGAATGTCGAGACTGCAATAATTATCAAGATTTCTAAATACATGAAAATTTTATGAATCTTCGCTGTTTTCCAAATTTTCGGAAGATTCTTTAAACACTTGTTGATCATTGATTTTCATAATCACTATAATTTTTCGGTATTCTCTTGAATTAAAAACTTTCTGATCTGTTAATAATAATTAAGACTCAATTTCCACTTCCATCGGCATCTGTCTGGAATACTAGGATTCTACGGAACCCACGCACTCATTTATTTTTTCGCCGAAAAGCACAAATTTAATGTGGAAACTGGTGGCTTAAGCCTGGTGGATTTGTAGTAAGAACTTGCATCCTGACTACTGAATACGTAAATTTATCTACAGACAAACCGTATAGTCGCACTTCATACCTAGTTCAAATTCGTTACTAAACACGTCGAGAAATTGGATGTAAAAGCAAGCAGTACTGATTCATTCAATTTTTGGACAATAAATATGTTGAAAAATTTGATCGTTACATGCGGACTTGAGTGAATACTAACCTGTTCTACAAAATGATGACAGCATGACGAACTCGAACTAGAACTTGAACTACACCACAAAACTAGACACGATTCACAAACGCACATAACTTCAGATGTCACTTTGGCGGCAGCTGTCAATAGAACGATTCCACAGCTTCGAACACTCCTTGGAAGCCTGATGACCATGGCAGAAGTATATGAATTCTACACTCAGAATACAGTGTGCACAGTACTTGAATGGAACTGAATCCGGCCCTGGATTATTTACCTACCAAGATATCGTCCAACTTTAAGCATTATTCTGCAAACCGTTGATGAAGCCAAGGTGATAGCACCCCAAATTTTGACTTTTGTGACCAATAAACTGCTAAAATAAGATATTTGAAGAAATATGAATTTTAAACCTAAGAGCCAAAAGAGGCGGGATCAATTTTCTAAAATAAGCTCTAAAAGTAGCTACTTAAAACTCCCAGATCAAAAATCAATCACTTATTTGATAGAAGAAATGCTTATAATTGTGAATACGAGAAGAATATACTTATAGAATTTATGAATGTAAACATACATTTGAAAATATTCACAAATTGTTATTTTGTTAGCCCACAAACAAGGCCCTTTGTGGGTCTTACTGTTTATTTGCTAGTTATTTTATTACTTGAAGCAAATAAACAATATTATTATTAAACATTATTCATTGGCTTTTCGTCAAATATTTCAATAGTGAGTGTAAAATGAATAATAAAAAAGTAAAAAAAAACAAATCCGGCCCTGTGTTTTTACAGCCGTGCATACAGTTTCAAGTAACTTTGTTATCGTGCAGGATTTCAACAAATTCGGTTCAATAGTGCCTGAGATATGTCATATTGAAGATTCGACGTGTTTAGATAAATCACCCTGTATATTCGTAAAAACAATTAGGAACTTATTTATTTCCCGATATGGAAAGACCTCGACCTCGATCGGCGGTATATTGCGAATAGGTTGATGTTCCAACAGGATGGTGCCCCACCACGTTACGCATTACGTGCTCGACAATATTTAGATCAGACGTTTCCAGATCGATGGATTGGTAGAAGAGGTGCCATTGAATGGCCCCCACGATCGCCAGATTGATCACCTTTGGATTTCTTTATGTGGGGTCATTTAAAAAGCAAAATCTATGCTACTCAGCCAACATCATTAGCGACAAAGAATTGTGAATGAGTGCCTTCAAATTACTCCTCAAAAATTGGAAAATGTGCCTAACGAGTCAGTTCATTCTTCATTTTTAAAGTACTTTGCTGCCAAATGTATTGATCTCCACTAATGATGATGTATTACTTTTATTTAAGCTTTAAATCAATAAATCTTCAAGACTTCTGAACTGAAGTACATTAATTTGACATCATTATAAAGGGAATTGAAAGACCTTTAAAATAAGGTATCACTCGACCCCCCTTTCCATTTAAGATTTTGGGGGTAGTGTCACCCCCGCTTAGGGGACTGCACGTGCTAACGTGATTTTTTGCCAAACTTGTGTCCCCCTCGGAAACAAAATCGACGGGTCTGAGCATTTTTCCAAAAAAAAACTGAGCTGCCAGTAAATGCGTCTGTTTCGTTTTCGATGCGTCACCCTGTTAATAATGTTTAGTGTACTTAGGTTTGGAATGTATGCCTTTTTCTTTTCTATTTTCGATGTAACTAACGAAATTTGTTTTTGAATTAGTTTATTGTTGTGAACATCTGCTAGTAGCCATATGGTTAAGTGCAAGAGTAGCAGCATCCTGCACTTTGTCATATGTCTCTACAATGTAATTGTAAATAAATAAAAACGCTTATTATTTTTATTATTATTAGTACGTTTCGGTCACAACAGTGAACTTTTTCAGTATAATAACTTCTGATCTATTCCTTGTTCCATACTACCTACTGTTTCACTATGTTCATTTCAGTACGGAACACCCTGTACGCTATTTATCTCATTCTGCAGAATCAAATTTATTGTAAAATACCTCATTCCTCGATCACCAACCGTATTCACAGCACAAATAGTTCGAATACTGACACTATCGCCCATCATCACGTAACGCCGCGTCAAGACTGGACCGTAAAAAGAAAAACACATCCACCCGTTTCTGTCTCACCTGCACCCTGTTACCCTAACCTGTTCGTGTGTACGCTATTAGAAATGCAAATAAGTCTCTTATGATTCTAATTTCTTTGGGAACCGGGATCTTGGAGGGTAGGAAGGGTCGTAGGTCAGGCAGTCAGAGCATCGCGGACAGGTTTGGTCAGTTGCTGGTCCACAGTCGATGGATGCTGGACACCGTGAGAATCGAGGAAAGAGTTGGACATGAATACAAAAGGATTGGTTTGGTTTAACGGTTATTTTTGTAATGGGTGAAAAATCTGACGTGGGTGTGGTCGTTTGAAAAACTCAAAATACCTACCAATTGGTGCGTGGTCAGATTTTTCGCCTTTCTCCGTCTTTTTCAAACGACTATACCTACTCGTTTGCTTCCTGTTCGATCGTCTCCAGTGCTACTAGACCTATACCGTACTGATGAGTTGCCAATGAGGACGAAACAGCGCTGTTTGAGGTTGGTAGTGGGTACAGAGACGGAAAACCAACACGTTCATTTAGACCTAAAGTGTCATTCCATCCAAGATTTCCATTTTCCACATTTTTTGAATTCACAAGATCGTCAAAATATGTATCATGATAGAATAATTAAGAGTTCATCAAATTTTCAAAATTTCCTACATTTGCAAGATCTAGCGGCTCCATGACTTTTTAAATCCCCAAAATATTCTTAATTTTCAATATTGTCAAAATATTTCATATTTTCACAACAATCGAAATTATGAAAATATTTAGGATTCTGGAAGACATGGAAATTCAAGAACACTGAATGCAGAATCCTGTGAAAATTTGAGCAATATCAAGGATTTAATTATTTCTACGTCACATTTTCAAAGGCTTTTAGAATTTCGGAAATCTGCACTCCTGAATACATTTAAAATTTGACGCATTTGAAAGAATCATTAAATTTTCGTAGTTTCTTGGCTATTTCAGTATATCATACATATTTTCAATATTTTTGGAAATTCGAGACTCCAATGATTTTCAGGCTCCCCAAATGTATAGAAATATTCGGTATCTTCGGGGCTTTCAAAATTTTTGATAACTTAGAATTTTTAGAAAATTTGGAAACTTCCAGATTATTCAAAAATTTTATATTTTTTGTATTTTCAAAAATTAAAAATGTTGAATTAATTAAGGCTTTCAAATCCTTCAAAATTCTTAGAAACCTCAAAATTTATATGAATCCTGATAATAATAGAATCAATAATTTTTTTGTCATCTCCACTTTAATATTTTCTTCAAAATTTCCACTTCTTTTAATACACTAAAAATGTTAAAGTAAAATTATAATATTTTTACGTTCCTTGTAACTACATGAATTTTCAGAAGTTATTATCGCATGATTTAATATTTTCAAATATACAAAATCGATAATATTCCCAAAAAACTTAAAACTCTTTTTTTCATATTATTAAAAATCTTCAAAATCACCAAAATTTCCAAATTTCAAAATTTTTTGAATCTCCGTGATTTCGATATCTTCTAGCATTTGATATATACTAAGTGACATATAAATCCGAACACCCAGTTTAAATGGTTTTATTTTAATAAAATTTTGTATAAGTACTTAATGAAGCATAATAAGTAAATGATAAAAATTTCAAAATGATTGCACTGCTTTAAAGCCCTTTGACCTTTAATAATGTGTGGATGCACCCTGAAGTGCTACGCATTCTCCAACGCGCCTAGGCATGCTTCTGATCAGGTGGTCAAAGTCCTCCTGTGGTATCTCATTCCAGGCTACCACCAACTCCTCTCGAAGTGCTTCTAGAGTCTGAGGAGGACGTTGCAAATTGAGCAATCTCCTACCCATCATATCCCACACGTGCTCAATTGGGGATAAGTCGGGAGATCTTGGTGGCCATGGTAACAATGTGACATCATTATGTTGAAAGAAGTCTATTGTGACTCTTGCAACATCTGGTCGGGCATTATCTTGTTGGAAAGTTGGATCTGCCAGGGTGTCAAGATAGGGTAAAAGATGGGGTTCTAGAACTTCGTGGATATAACGCTGCGCGTTCATGTTACCTCTGATGAAGATTAAAGGTGACCTGGAACCATAAGCTATAGCATCCCAAACCATAACTCTAACAGTGTGATGAACATGTCTTTCAACAAAAAACTGTGGATTCTTCCTTTCACCACGTCGCCTTCTAACCCTGGCACGACCATCGTGCATGCCTAAACAAAATCGAGACTCGTCACTAAAGACAATACTGTTCCATTCTTGATACCAGAGTTACCGTTGTCTGCACCACTCAAGGCGATTACGTCGGTGTTCTCGAGTTAAAGGGAGGACCCAGTGTGGCCGGTATGAAAACAAGCCAAAACTTCTCATTCGTCGGTAAACACTTCGCATGCCAATAGGTCTTCCGTGTTCTGCAAACCATTCATTTGCAATGGACCTGGTAGTGGAGAAACGGTCCCTTAAGGCCAATAATCTTAGGCGGCGATCTTCATGGTCTGTTGTTCTACGGCGGCGTCCAGAGCCCCTTGCTCTTTGCGTACGGCCTTCTCGAAGCCATGCCTGACAACACCTAACCACAGTGTCTACACTTCTTTGCACTCTAACTGCAATTGCCCGAAAAGAAAGTCCAGCTTCCCGAAGTCCCACTATACGGCGCCTATCAAACTCACTAAGTTGACGAAATCGTACAGGTCTCCGTACTCTAGGCATCGTAACCGATCGTAAAGGATGTCAATAACCAAAATCCGCCAACGTTAATTCTTTACTGCGGCTGAAATATTCATTTTTAGAGCGTTAGTGAATAAAAAAAAGCAGTATAAAAACCGGAATGTCCAACTGATAAGGCTGAAAATTTTTTCACTTGTTATTTACAGTAAGATAAATACATTCACCAACTTTTATTAAAGTAAAACCATTTAAACTGGGTGTTCGGATTTATATGTCACTTTGTATATATGAATCTTCAAAATCACAAAAATTTCCAAGTTTCAAAATTTTTGGAATCTCCGTGATTTCGAAATCTTCTAGCATTTGGTATATATTTGACATTCCAGGAACTCACATTTGTTTTAAAATTTCTCCTTTCAAAATATTTAATACATCCAATATTTATAGAATAATGAAAATTCTGCAAAATTTTCAAAATGTACTTGAAATTTATATGTCTTCAAAATTACCAATATATTTACAATATCCAGAATATACATGATTACCAAAATTTGATGAGAACTCAAAGTCGCGGACCCCCTCTCACCTTTTAGACATTTTCAATACCTTGGGGTCCTCTAGGAATCCATATTCTTAGAAATCAACATAATTTACATTTTTTTGGGTATAGTATAAGTATTGTAATATTTTCTGATTCTTCAAAGTTTTCAAAACATGCTTGAAATTTTCATAGTATTAAAATTTTTCGAAATACCCATAATTTTTATGATCATCAGAAACTTCGTGCTTATCAAATCTATCCAATTTTTCATGGTTCTCAAAATTTAATTTTTTTTCTGAATGCTGTTAATAAAGTTCCTTCTATCCGACTATGCTTTATTCATATCTAAACAATTTCACAAATTATGAACTTTACATTTCGTCAACCAAAAGTCGATGTAATACGGCGGAACCTCAGCTTCCTTTGCGGCCATTTTCAGAGTATTCAGATCAAAATCCTGCTCGCAAATATTCTTACTCCGATCAGTGCTTCTGACTACAGCAGTTATAGGTTTCCGGTACTTGTCAGACGTTGTCAGCATTCTTTGGTACGGTTCCCTTTTGATCAAGCCACTGTAGAGATAGAAATCATTCTTTTGTTTTGTGTAACATGGTGGAGGCGGAGGCTCCATGTTTGGATCTCTCTGTTTCATAAGTTTCTGGTATCTTCTCAGCTTGGGATGTTGATAGGCTATTTGTTGGTCTTCTTCATCTTGTCCCATTGCAGAGTTGCGGTAGATCTA
The DNA here is from genome assembly GCA_963669975.1 of Acanthoscelides obtectus. Classification (NCBI taxonomy): domain Eukaryota; kingdom Metazoa; phylum Arthropoda; class Insecta; order Coleoptera; family Chrysomelidae; genus Acanthoscelides; species Acanthoscelides obtectus. Next base: position 5,449,150 of record CAVLJG010000004.1, on the reverse strand, counting down.
TAGACAATCAAGTAGAGGTGATAAATGCTGGTCCGATGGGTCTTCAGGAATTTGTTTTTAAATAAAATCAACAATTCAGGAAAAATAACGATTATCACTGGACAAGAAATTTTAGTTTTTTAATTGTATCTTGTGGGAAAAGTGCACTTCTTTGTTAATTTTGGGGCGCTGAATCCAAAAATGACAATGAAATAAAAAACTTAGTTGCAGTTTAGAAAAAAAACTTTTTATTTTTAAGGATATATTAAAAAAAGTAACAAGATTCATATACTTATAAGAATCACTATATGCGCTGTCTTTTTGCTGATCTTTTATGGATCGTTTCTGGAGCATCTCTACCAAGAGTCCAACAGTAGTCTGCAAGCATGGAAGGATTCCACTTTCCCTGGTACCTTTTTTCCATTGTTGAAATATCCTGATGAAAACGTTCGCCGTGCTCATCACTTACGGCTCCGCAATTGTCAGGAAAAAAGTCGAGGTGTGAGTGTGTGTAGGAAATGTATCTTAAGAGACATATTACAGCCCATCTTTTGGTACGATAACAGCATATTTTTGACAAGGGTTTTATAGTTGTCAGCTTTTCTATTTCCCAAGAAATTAGTGACCACCAGACGGAAATCATTCCAAGCAGTTTTTTCTATACCTGTTAAAGTGTTTTCAAACTGTGTATCATTCAAAATATTTCGAATCTGTGGCCCAACAAAAATACCTTCTTTAACCTTTGCCTCACTTAGTCTTGGAAATTTCTGTCGCAGGTATTGACCCATGTCTATCTAATGCCTTGACAACGTTTTTCATTAGGCCCAACTTGATATGCAGTGGTGGTGACTCATTCACACAAAAAACAGCAAAACTTTGTGTAGCCTAGCTGCAGCCCAAGTAAAAGTGTAACAACTTTCAAATCGCCACAAATATGCCATTGGTGCTCATCGTATTTTATGCATGTCAATAGGTACTTCATATTGTCATATGATTCTTTCATGTGAACTGCATACCCTACAGGAAGAGATGGTAAAATATTTCCAATATGCAATAACACTGCCTTTAAACTCAATGTTGAACTGTCTATAAACATCACAAATCTCCATTCTTCTGGGTTATAGTTTATATTTAAACCCGCCAGTAAGCCGTTAATGTTACTGCAGAAAACCAAGTTATACTCCATATTGAAAAATGGTTCTAAGTCTTTGTGGCGTTTACGAAAAACACATACCGAAACATCGTCTTCTAACAAGTTCCACTGCTACAGTCTTGATCCAAGTAACTCTGCCTTACATTTTGGAAGTTCTAAATCTCTTACAAGATCATTTAATTCTGACTGTGTTATTTTGTGCGGTTGGTGGCATGACGTGCTCGGTATAAAATCAGGATCTCTTGACGTTGATGGCATATCTTCTTCCTGACGAATCACTCGATCGTCATGATCTGATTCGTTTTCTGATTCGCAAATGTAGGATTCTGGGGGTTTTGGAATAGGATTTTCGTCACTGTGAGGCACAGTTCTCATCGCAGATGGTATGTTTGGGTAGTTAATAACCGATTTTTTTTTCTTGGACATACCTGTGTCTTGTCCAACACAAGGTACCGTGCAAAAGTAACAATCATTAATATGATTTGTAGGCTCTCTCCAAACCATTGGGACAGCAAAGCGCATACACCGTTTTTTGCCATTTAACCAGCTCCTCAGACTTGAAGCACATGTATTACAGCAGATATGGGGTGCCCACTGTTTGTCTTGATCACCTAGTTTACAACCGAAATAAAGCTGATATGCCTTTGTTATTAGTGGAATAATAGACCGTCTCTGAGACGCAAAAGTCACATCACCACACACGTAACAAAACTGATCTGGATTCTTTACACACTTTCGAGACGTCTTGCATGAACGCTGTCAGCCAACTGAGGAAAATATATATATATATATATATATATATATATATATAAAACAATATAATGTACACGTATGTATAACGTAACACATGCCGATTACATCATCTTTCCTTGCCGAATATAAAAATGTAGCACGTGCATTCTTGAGAATTACAGTATATTAACACTGTCACAGCAGGAACACATATAATTACCGTATCTCTAAAACTTGAACTAATATTGAAAAAATAAGTTTCATTCCGGTTTTAGCACATTAAAAATGGTAATATTTTGTTGATTTTATTTAGGATATTTGTTGGCTGTTGATCAGTGTTATACATAGTCTTATTCAAAAAAGATCCTTTTTAACGAACTTGTATGTTGCAAGTCCCAAGAGCGGCTTAAAAATTGTTTAAACAATTTTTTAAGCGAATTTTAATAATTCAATTTTAGACCCCTGACAGCTTTTTTATTCATTCTGAACAACAAAGGCTCGTATGAAATTTTCTCTAAAATTGATATTTTTCGAGATATAAGCGATTTGATCTTTGAAAAGGTGCTACATACTATTTTCAGCCCATAAAGACAATAAAAAAAAAATTAAAGTTGCTTCAGTGACTAGCTATTCTTCAAACATCCAGTAACAAAATCATGGAGCATTTGAGGGGTAAACTTTTGTTTTTCAATTATTGTTTTCATGAAAAAATGTGAATAGATTTGCACAGATACAATCGTCGTAAAATGGGGGAGGGGGGGGCGGGGTCCCCGATGAAACATGTACTTTACAAAATAACCCTTAGGAAAATGGTGCTAATTAAATGTTTATTAGGGCGCCCATTTACTATGGATGTTTTGAACACATGTACATTTTGAGCAACTAACATTGATCACCAAGTTTATTTCAGAACCTTACTTTTCTGAGCTTCCTCATGTAGTCCGTCCATGTGCTGGTCTTTATTATCTTTTCCAACTCAGAAAGTTCCTGGTGTTGTGGTGCTGATAACACTCCTCTGATTTGTTTGGTACTTAACAGGTGATGACGATCAATGCACACCTCTATGATATTTTCTAACAAGTTGATGTTTTGAGGTTTGGTTCCTGAGAAAATATGTAGATTACTTATCTTTTGATACCATTTAGTAGATCATCATATATCCACTACTTAAACACAAGGAGTGTATATAGGAGCAAGATCTTTCTGCCTCGCGGTTTTCCCCCCAGGTGGAGCTACTATTAAAGTAACCAAATTTCTGAAGCATGCAAGCTGGCTACCAACTTACTAATGCCTTTAAACATAAATACAAAACGTGATCGGAAGTTTATAGCAACGTTTCATGTCAGTGACAATTTCAAACGTACGAGGTCGTGAGTATCAGCTAGTGTAAAAAAAAACGTCTGTATTTCCAGTCATCATTTTTTCACCTGAGATACTGAGAAGTGATGCATAAAGAAAATTTGATATAAATTTAAAGTGTGACTTTATTGAGATAAGTGAATCAGTCAAAAACTTACAGTATATTCAGATAAGAGATAGACCGGACATAAACAAGACCACGTGATCATCGAACGCTGTAACATTCGGCAGGGACGTATTAAGAGTCACGCAGTACATATTTTAGATAGTAGATGCTGCTTTGCGTAACTTTGTAGTAAATTAGCACAATTCGATGTGTATACGATTGGTGATGGATATAGGATCATGTGGGGGTGGGGTAAGAAATATATAATGATGTAAATATACATAAGGGTTTCAAACTTTTCGCTTCGATTTCCAGCTTCGGATGCCGCCCGATGTTTGGTGAAATACAGTCGAATATAATCTCAAAATGGCGTTTAAATTAGCCTAAATTAAAAATAATCGTATATCTCTTAAAATTGCTTTTAGAATATTGATTAGTATATTTTTTGATTTCTAGCTAAATATGTAACCAAATTAAAACGTTCAAAACGTAAAAAAATGTGCATGGTTGAACATTGTCAGAAAGTAGATTCTTGAATAGGTTTTGCCAAAATGGGTTCAAAAATGTCAATAATTAATTAAAAAATACAGTAGCTTTATAATTACTTATAACTTACCGAATTTGATGAACGACATCTTTTATTGGAAAGATGAGCTTGATGAGCTTTCATCATCGCTACTGCCTGAAGCACCAACGTCAATAATGAATAGCTCGACTTGTTCCTCTAAAATATTGTCCAGTTCCCACATTCTCTTTTCAACTTTGTCTTTCACGTGCTTAATACAGTTTTCCCATTTTTGCGCTGTTATTAATTCTAGTGCTTCTTTGAAAAGTCCTTTGAGGTCACAAAATTTAAAAGTTGTATTGTGCTTAGCTATATAATTTTTAACCTCTGCCCATATGAGCTCAATGGGATTGAGCTCGCAATGGTATGGAGGTAAACGGAGCACAGTTTTATTTTGACTTGCTGCCATTTCGTCAATGGCGTATTTTTGATATTCCGCCTTGTGATCCTTGACAATTCTTAATAATTGTACTTTCAGCATTGCTTCTTCAAAGTTGATATTTTTCGAGCGGAGCCAATTTTGAACATCAACTTTCCTTGAAGCCGTTGTTGGGACCTTCTCCATTCTTCGAGAATGATAAGGCGCATTATCCAACACAATTACTGCGTTTTCCTCTAAGTTCAGTAAAATTTTTGAAAACCACTGTTCAAACGATTCGCCATTCATTTCCTCGGGGTAATCTCCAGTTTTCTTAGACTCAAAGCACCACAGACCGTCAACAACAAATCCATCCTCACTGCCAATATGGCAGATAATGAGCCTTTTCCCTTTACCTGGAAATCGAAGTACTAACCGGTGTAGATTTATTTCAATAAGCGAACCTTTTTCAAATGTTTTCATCACATTCAGCGAAAAAACATTGAGACATGAGTATCAGATTGCTATAATTGGGATTATTTAGTCATATTGAAAGAAAGAATATTGAACGTCGTATGATTACTCAGCGCTTCACAATTTAATTTAAAGTTATAAACCTTTAAAAAATGAATGATCAGGAACCTGAAATACGCGCAAATATTAATATTAACAAATTATAACTTTATAAAGCTTAAAGTATGAATTAAAATGATTAGAAATATTAGGAACGGTACACAATATAAAACTTAGTAACTTTTTTTAAGTTTATAATATTCGACATATTTTAAGATTATATTAAAAAATTATTGAAATATCGAAAACACATAAAAACATGGCTTAAAAAAGTTCTAACAAATGAAAATGACAATAAAACATCCACGCACTTTATCGAAAGTTATAAAAGTTTTGTTACTTGTAATATGTTTTACCTGCCCCCTGGAATTAATGTTTAGAACCTTGTTCCCAAGGTTTGAAAAACATCCGATTGTTGTCTATTACTCGTATTTACCTGCTGGATTTTTTAATCCGGTGGACAGTCCATCTAGAAAGGCCCTCCTGGATGAAGTTACAGAATCATCAACCCATACTTCACTTGTAGTGTGTCCTGCGTTTACCCACGTTTCATCAAGGTAATAAATCTTCCTGTTTTGATTTCTATATTTCCCAATTTTTGTTAAATAATCCCTCCTCCATAGCACAATTTCTTCTCTATCCAGTAGTAAACTATTACGACCCCGTTTTTTCCATTTGAAATTTAAATGCTTCAGTAACGCATGGAAAGTTGATCGTTTGAAATTTGGCAACGTTGTATCTCCATTTGCCTCCTGCAGTACTTTATCTATAGTAGGTATTTCATTCCTAAAGAAGAATTCATGCACTTTCCTCCTAATCGCATGCTTATCAGCTTCATCCAATGATTTAACAATACTTTTGCGATGTTTACTGGTCATTGGCTCTGAAAAGGTGTGATTTTTTTTTGCATTGTCTTAACACATTAAACACTGATGCGCGACACACCCCAACTTTGTGAGAAACCTTCACAACAATTTCTTTGATGGTTGATGCCTCGTTCTCCTCGCGCTCGATCTTATATATATTCCAAATGACCTCTTTCATTTCTGCACTCAGGTGTCTTTTTTTAGAGCGTTTCGTAGGTGGACTACAGGAGTTTACAACTTCATCGGCAGTATCTGTACTACTGGGCATTTTGCGCAAGCAGTTGATAACAATAACAATCAATAACAAGGTATAACAATAACAAGGACAAACTCAACAACTTAATAAGATAACAAACGAAAACGTCCAAAGAAATATCAAATTGCAATGATGCACACGACATACGTAACACGTCTGAACCTGAATGTGACTCTGCCTTGATACTACTGCTCTGCCGCTCGGCATAGGCATTCAGTTGCGAATTGACCAATGAGGGCTCCTGTTTTACGTCGAGACGGCGGCGTTAGCGTGAAAATCACCCGAACCTTTTGTTTACACCGGTGTATCTCTTATCTGAATATACTGTAGGTATCATATTTGATAAAGTCTCAAATTCATACCACACGTGAATATCAGCTAGAATTGTTTTTCAATTTTACGCCAACTTTACCTAAATCAAAAATCTCTTGACTGTCAAACAAAAAAAAAAAAACAGAAAAATGTGGATCTCTGATCATGTTTAAAATTACTTATTTTGATATGTTTATGTTCCATTTTCAAATTCCACCTGTCTCACGCGTCAACAAAAAATTCAGTTCCTGCTGCAGATTCATCAATAACTTATTATATTCAAAATACAGGAAATGCCTATGAGTAAAAGAACTATATGAGCTCCCTTCGTCACATACCCATAATCTTTCACTAACAGGCATCCCTCCATTTTCAAAGGATAAACTGATATCTAGCAGTAACATTCACTTAAATTAGTCATCTTTTATTTGACATTTCACTTCACAAAATATCAATTTAAAATTTAATTCTTTTAACTGTTAAACAACTTATCTATACAACTATTCTTAGTCTAGTCAACACTGAAATATTCTATATTTGGTTTTTGTTCTACTGTGGTACCTTTTTTAGGATTAAGTTGCAGAATGGCATTATACTAAGGTGATTATAATTATTACTAAACTGTGCACGCAATACAAGTCCCTGGAAATGCTACGCAACTACTTTGCAGCACCAAAAAAGATTGGACAGAATAAAGTTAATCATAATCATCATCATCATAATCATAATTGAACAAAGGAAGTAGTAGCTCAAGGTTACCTACCTGAAGATATACAACCATATTCCAGGGACCAAAAAAGGATCTGAATGATGGTAGCGCCAGCTATGAGACAATACCAGAACACAAAAATGAATTTAGAGATCTACTTCCATGAGATTTAGTGTTTGGTTCTGCTACTGTCTTATAGATGGCGCTAGGGACTTTTTGTCTTTTTGGTCGCTGAAATACAGTATCTGATTGGTCATCTCCAGGTAAAATACGTTATCAACGATAGGGGCTCATAGTTACGATGAAACCACAGTTTGTCTAAAAATTGGTCAACTACATTTTCAATATTTCTTGCCTATATGCATTTTAGACGAAAACCAGTTTCTGTCAAGTCTGTACATCGTACCTGCTTGAATCCCGCCCATCATAAGCTCCCTCTGAAGCCTCAGCATCATCTGCATCTCTTCGTTAGCCTTTTCTCTGAGAGCCCTTTCTTCTCGAATGTCCTTGATGCAAACCTCGTACTTCCTGAAAGAGTACCCCTTCCAAGTAGCTTGAATCTTCGCAGCACTTTTGTTGATGTGGTCCAAGAATAATCGATCGTAGTACTCGTGAAGCCTGTCAGGCAAATGGTACCTACAAAAAACACGACAACTTATGTCCCATACGAAGAAAGCTTCCATCATCATTTGTACAAGACCTCTTTAGAAGACCAAGGACAAACTCATTTTATTTATACTTGAGCCATCATGCAGGTGAGACGTAGATACTGTGGGGCTATAAGAAGATACAGGGGAAAGGACATCCGCTGGGTGGTACCTCCACGCTCGGCAGTCTGTGACTGTCTACCATTTCCTTAACTGAGCTTTACCTGGCAAGCCATCCTCGAAAGGTCTTCTGGATCAAAATAGCGTATTTGTGCAACCTCTTGATACGGTTTCGCGTTAAGAATCCTCTGAAGTGTTTCTGTATCTTCAGTGCAGCAAAATGGCGTCTACTTTCAACAGCATTGTTCTGTTCGTATCTTTCAACAATACTGTCTTCCATATGGATGGCATCGTGGAATAAATTGTAAACCGATGCCATGCGGGGAGATGATTATAGGTGAAAAGACGACATGGGTGACATATTGTTGAAGTTGAGTTAAGAAGCCGTCAAAATTCTACATGCCATTGTTCAACGAATGTCAGGTCCTGTCAGGTACGTGGCCACCTGTTGAGGAATTACACAACGACATTTATGTTTAAGTTACTGCGACCGCATATACGCCTACATGGTTTGTGGGTTGCAAACTTGTAGGAAGGAGTTATACTGAAAGGATGAAGAATCAAGAATATACAAGACTAAGTTAGTTTGTTGCTGAAAATATTTGAAATCCATAATGAAATTTGTTTCGTGTACAGATGTTTTGGAATATTGTAGCTTCAATGTGTAAAATATCTCATTATTGGCACAAATTTAGAAATGATAAAATACTCAAAAATTATTGTATGAGACTTAACCCCACAAAAAATAAATCTTGGTTCGAGACTTGTTCCAAAATTCAAAAAAGCAATGAATTAGAGGGTACCGTTATGAAACTTTAGTTGAAACAAAGAGTTTGGAAAAACTAATAGATACTTAGAGATTTGGGTTTCACTTTATGAATAACCCCAAATTATAAATATAAAACCCTTTGGAGGTATAAGCACCGACAAGTAATATAAACACTTGCAAAAACATCGATCCTTAACATTCGGATTATGGTGTCATACTTGATTATAACTTCCTTACAAAGAAAATAAAACAAAAAATCTAAATTTTACAGAACCGTTGCATACGATTATAGACAAGTTACTACGTGAGAGAAGATATCTCGAACCACCGTTCATTGTTTTTTAATGGTGCACTATTTGTATAACGTTTTGAGACACAAGTCTACAAATTATCTGTATAATGTTTTAGAGAAGAGATTTATGCTTATAGAAACTATTTTCAAGAGTAGCCCTCTAAAATATCTCCGTCTTTTTTCCGAACGCCCTGTCTAATAAATACAGCGGTGGTCTAAAAACGGATCCTTGAGGAACTCTGGACTACTGCTTTGGTGTCGGAAGTACAGCCATTAGAATACACTAGTTGTTCCCTGTCAGATAGATATGATTCTAAGATGTTAATACTACCAGGTTGAATGAGTTAAATAGTTACTTATTATATGGGGTTGTCCAAAACGAACGCAGGAAAGTAAACGCATATTAAAACAAGAAAGATTGATATTCAAATCAAGTTGGGTACTTTATTTTGAAGGTTCATTTATACCATTTATGTATGAAAAATAATATCGCTCAAATGTTCACCACGACTGGATTTACAGACGTCCACGCGATGGTCGAAATTTTCAATGACATTTTACAACATGGTCGGTTCTATGGCATTTATCTCGGCAATGATGTTGTTTTTGAGTTCTTGGAGGGTGGCTGGTTTGTTGACGTAGACTTTGCTTTTCAAATATCCCCATAAAAAGAAGTACAAGGGAGTCAAATCGCACGATCTTGGTGGCCATGGCACATTTCCTCTGCGCGAAATCACGCGATCACCGAAGAAGGACTGCAATCGATGGATATTGACGTTGGCTGAGTGGCATGTTTCACCGTCTTGTTGGAAATAAACTTCGTCCATATCCATTCCTTCAAGTTGCGGCAAAAAGTAGTCCTCTATCATCACGTGATATCGCTCAGTATTGACGGTAACGGCGTCCCCGGCCGCATTTTCGAAAAAGTAAGGTCCGATGATGCCTTTTGACCACAATGCACACCACACAGTCACTTTTTGAGGATGCATCGGCTGCTCTTGATACTCACGGGGATTTTCGTTCGCTCAGATGCGGCAGTTTTGCTTGTTTACCGTCCCATTCAAAGTGAAATGCGATTCGTCGCTGAACATGATTTTTGATGAAAAATTGGCATCAATTTGGCGGTGTCCAAGGAGCCAATCTGAGAACGTTCGGCGCGAAAAATGGTCGGCCCGACGCAGCTCTTGCGTCAATTGGATCTTGTAGGCGTGTACATTCAAATCCTTGTGGAGAATGCGGAGCAAATTGGTTCTCGAAATGCCCAATTCTTGGGATCGACGCGTTGTTGATTGTTTCGGATCGTCTCTCACACTCTCCTTCACAACAGCAATATTTTCCGGTGTGCGAACGCTCCTTGGCCAGCCAGAGCCTGGCAGATTGGCCACAGAACCTGTGGCCTCGAATTTATGCACCAGACGACCGATGGTTGTTTCGTTTGGGCGGTTGTTGCGACCGAAATGTTCACGAAGCGCGCGAAACGTGTTTTTTATTTTTGCACCATTTTTGTCGTGCTCTTGAATAACTTTAATGCGGTCTTCAATCGAATACGACTCCATAGCGATCAATGGTAAACATTCAACTAACAAAATGACATGTCGGTGACAGAAAACAAAGATGGCGTCTATGTCAAATTGACGTTTACTTTCCTGCGTCCCTATTGGACAATCCATTACAAGGAAAACAAGTACTAGGTTTTAAATCTAGTATTTTACACAATTTTTTTCTGTGGCGAGAAAAATACGATTCAACACTGGAAAATTATTACAATATTTGAGTCAGAAAATTATCGATGCGGAATGAATGTGAAATTAGTAGGCTATGTTGTACTTATAGCCACAATTAGACCTGCGTTGCTAAGGAAACTTGTAAAGTAATAGAATAGCTGTCAATTCGATTTTGTGATTTGATTTAAAAATTGAGTACTTAGTGGTTGTCTAGAAATTATTTTTAATACTATACAGTATAAAATGTCCGATTCCGAGTTTTTTTTTTGACTTCACCGGAATTAGTAGAAGTAGCCAAAGTCACAAAAATTATTGCCAGCTAAATATGTGTTTATACAATATCCGAGAAAAAAGTAATTTGATAAATAGTGACATTTTGTTACTTGTCAAAAAATATAATTTTTTCTGTAACGGGAAGAAAGTTTAACATTTTATCTTTGTTGACAGGTAACAAAATGCTCCTTTTAAATTCGTGGACACCAGGATTTTATTTTCGAAGCTTGTAAAAAGTCGTGGATTCGTCGAGTAAGATTTTAATCGAACAAATGGGGACAAATTTGAACAGTTTTTATAAAAACTGTATCCATTTAATTTGATATTTTTTTTTAATAATTTTTAGTAATGTCAACTATCTCTCTTATTATGCAACTTTTATATACGTGATTTTTTGTATATCAGATTCATAAGACGAGTTTTACAAGCTGTTAAAATAAACGACTCAACATTGAACACACCCTGTATAGTAAACACGAATCACACCCGCTTCAACCTAATGTGCAAAATTACGTTTACGCAAAAACTAGTCAGCGAAAACCCGTAATAAAATAAAATTTGTAGTAGATAGCATCATACAATAGACGAGCTAACTTGGCCTGTATAGCAATGAATAGTTCAAAACTGTATTTGGGTTAACAGATCTAATGGCCTGTTCAGACAGTTTGGTAGGAAATGTGCAAATAGGCACGGCAATAATCGTCAGCATGTTTAGACTGGAATTGATGTGTCTGGATGCTTAACAGGCTGGAAACTGTTCTTCTGGATGCGGTGTCACAAAACAGGGTGACTCATTCAAAGTATTAGTAGTAGATATTTATTTACTCCATTATATAACAACAATAATAACTAAACTGTATCCATCGAAGAAACAAAGTAAAATCAAACATATACACCCGTATTGCACGTGATCAAGAACTTAACCGTAGGAGACGCTACAGGGCCGTATCAAGCTATTGTGACTGATCTATCAAAAAATGTCGTACAAGATATGTGTTGCTGTAAATTCTATCAAAAGCATAGTAAATTATCAGGAATATACCACGCCTTTCTAATCATATTTCGACATTAGGAATCAGTGCAAAAAATTCTGTATTCACCATTTCAGCAAAATGTTACTAAAACGCACACGAAAAAAACTTGTGGACCATCTCAATTGAAATTGTTCATATTTTATTATTAACTTACATATATACCCAATAATATTTACAAATCAACCTTCTATTCACAATGCAGAGCAAATTTTTTTGAGCAAATAGAAACTGCAGACGTAGTAGTAGTAGTAGTACAAAAGTTTATTACAGACTCCATAAAGTTTGTTAGTTTGATTGCTATTAAGATTTACATGAGAAATAGGAAGACGATCAAAATGGCACTATTATGCTTTGGAACTCCTAAATTAACCCTAATTTTGTGTAATTATAAATTTTGAATTTCCACATTAATAACTAGAAACTTACACTTTGATTGTAGTCTATAATGAACTTACCTGTCTTGCCAAAAAGCCCGTTAAACTGCCAGTCTTAATGGTATCAATCGATTTATATGCTGTATTCCGAGGAGCTTGAATCATCAGAATTGTTGATGTCAATTATAAGGGGTTCAACTTGGATGTCAATGATATTGTCCATATCCCACATTTTGGTTTCAACCTTCTCTTGGACATGGTCAATACATGTTCTCCATTTTGCTGGCGTAATTCTATCGACAGCAACATCAAACAGTTTTTTAAGGTCAGAAAACTTAAAAGTGCTGTTATTTGACGCCACGTATTGCTTGATGTCGGCCCAAATCAACTCGATAGGATTCAGTTCGCAGTGATAGGGAGGCAGCCTGAGAATCGTTTTATTTTGGTTTTTGGCCATTTCGTCAACAATTTTTAAATCATATTTATACTTATGTCGCTTGACTATATTTATCAGCTCAGCTCTGACCATTGTTTGGTCGAAGTCGATCTTCTTTGAGACAAGCCACTGTTGAATGTCTGCCTTTTTGGTGGCCATTGTTGGATTTTTTTCCAATTTTATGGAGTGGTACGGGGCATTATCCATCACAATAATTGCGTTATCATCAAGTGTCGGCAAAATTTTTTTGAACCAATTTTCAAATGAGTTACCATCCATTTCTTCGTGATAGTCTCCAGTTTTTTTTGGATTCAAATGCCCACAATGCTTCAGGAACAAATCCATCTACGCTACCTATGTGGCAAATGATCAGGCGTTTTCCCTTGCCTGAAAGTAATTAGTTATTTTACTTCTCAGCGAGCGCACTAAATGACGAAATTAAGCAACTTACTCTTTTTAGGTTAGTGTAGGATAGGGTCTTAGATTAGTTTTTGGGTGAAGGAAATACTCAGAAACTTGGATGAGATAGCAAAACTGAGTTCGGAGCTTCCAAATCATTGATTCGATCAGAAAATGAATTATCTGCATCCAAAAAAGTTCATATACTTCGAAACTTACCTGCAGGATTTTTCAATCCCGTCGAAAGGCCATCTAAAAAAGCCTGCCTTGAGGACCTCACAGATCTGTCTACTCAAACCTTTCCCTGCGTATGCCCCGCGTTCACCCATGTTTCGTCTAAATAATAAATTTTTCTTCCTTCAGCGCGGAATTGCCTAATTTTTCTAAGGTATTCTCTCCTCCAGATAACAATTTCCTCCTTTTCTATCAATAAACTATTCCTTCCTCTTTTCAAAAATCGAAAGTCTAGTTCTTTCAACAGCTTATGGAACGTAGATCTTTTAAAATTTGGCAGGTCCTCATCATCATTCACTTGCTTCAATATTTTATCTATTGTAGGTATTTCATTCCTGAAGAAAAAGTGATGTGCTTTACTTCTAATGGCACTTTTGTTCAAAGTCATCTATTTTTTCGATGATTTTTTTTCTCGCTGGATATGTTTTTGGCTCAGATAGTGAGTGATTTTGTCTATATTCCTTCAAGATTTTGTAAACACTTGATCGACCTACTCCAGAAATTTCAGCAACCTTACATACGATATTTTCTATAGCCAATCCACTATTCTCTTGCATCTGATTCTTGTAGATATTTAGAATAATTTGTTTTTCACCTGCGCTAAGATTTTTAGCCCTTTTTCTGGGTGACGTTAAGCTGATTTCAACCACTTCATCAGCTGTATCTGTGTCAGACATTTTAGACTAATATTAAATTTCCGCAAGGAAAATCAAGTCAAGGCGTGCATAAAACGTTCGCGCTCATAAACGGGTATCCGTAACTGATTACAATCCTATGCGTGGTGACGAACCATCAACGTGGCGCTAAGAGTTCCCTCTACTATGCAGCGTTGCCAGGCTTAATGTCACAATGATCATGTTTTATTGGGAAAATTGTCAGAAATCGCCGAATGTTGAACAGAAACATTACAAGAAGTCTAACCTTGAAACGTGAGGCTACAAATCGATATTCTTATAGGGGGGAAGGGTAAGTTGGAAACTTTAATATCATATATGGCATACATTCGGTTGAAGGTGTGTGCACGGAAAATAGATTGCGGATAGGATTTTAAGATAAATCTGCACAAAAAGACACAAAAGGAGATTTTTGTATTTCCCTGAAGAATATCTCAAGGTTATTTCAGATGTACTCATCGAAACTTTATGGAAGGATTATCGAAACCTTATTTTCAATTGCGATAGGGTCACATACCTCGACATCGCATTAATGTGAAAAATAAGACAATAGAAAAAAATTCCCTCACTGATGCTATCTCTTAGGAAAAATTTAACTATACAGATTGCACAAAAATTTTCTTCACCTTTTTGAGCTTGTTTTCGCATCTCCGTATATGCCGTTCATAATTTGCTGCAGATCAAATTGGAATATACCTTTGTGATGCCATTCATTGTTATATAATGTCCTTTACAACAGTTATTGCACGTATTGCACCAACAGATTGATTTGTGATCCATGCGAATGTGATCAACCACTCTGGCGAAAACTCGCCGAGCGTGGCAACCGTGCGACTTTGTCTGGAGGCTCGTCGCTACAAGCCAATCAGGAAGAGGCCGACAGAGCGCCATGGCTACCGATCACGCGTTGATCACGAATCAACCACTGTTTACGATTACTTTGTAGCTTCGTTAGATACACTTTATATCGGGTGATTCACAAGTCGTGACCAAAAATGAAATATACACAGGACCGCACTTTAAGGGAGCTTCATTAAGAAGGATACGGGGTGTTGAAGCTTAAAAATACAAAACAATTTTTTTAATGTCTTCAAAACCGTCGGCTGGATTGGATTAAAATTTAGTATGTGGTTTTTCCTAAGTGTTGTCCACATTCCAAAGTCTTTACTTAAAATTAACGGGCACCAGTGGCGGAGATCCAGGGGAATAGTGGCATTATTTTTCCAAATAAAACTAGTACGCCACTGTATTTTATCTTTAATTTGCTACAAATAATTACTCGTTTTTGCCTAGAGTGCACTGTTTTCGTAAACATAAAAATAAAACAAATTGGATCATTCGGGAATAGGCGAGATACAATTAGTTTCAAAATTTACTTTTGAATGTGGACAATACTTAATTAAATCTACCTACCAAATTTTAATTTATTCCAGTTACGGTTTTGATGACACTAAAAGTCAAAGTCAAGGTCATTTGTAAGGCGACCTCTTGATTGTTATGCCAAAATTGCCCAGAGCAAGAAATTTTGAACTCAAAAGTGCAAAATGTTTACTTGACCTTGAAGATGATGACCAATGTAATGATGAAGGTCATCTTTTGGTGACCCGACAAGCCTCACAACTGAACTATGTAACACTTTATGATATTGCAAATTGTTTTCAAGGTCTTTAGTTGAATTTGAAATGGCCTTGAAGAGTCATACACATGTTCAAGGTCATATTCAGACGTAAAATTTCCTCCTCTTTCCAATTTCAGTGTGAAGAAAAGGGAATTCTATTTGAAAATGTTCGCTTGATCTTAAAATGACCTTGAAGTTCGCGGTCAAGGTCTTCCCCTCCAAACCGAAAAATCTGTTTGAACTATCTAGGATGCTAGTTTTTGAAATAAGGTGGGAGAGACTAAAATTGAACAACCAAACTGTTTCAAAATGTTAGGACTTCACTATGACTCTTCGTGCATATTTTTGATACATCTCCTACCTTGTCTATTACATTTAAATTGTTGACTGTTATTCACCAGTACTGCAAAATATCATTTATTCAATAATTATTTCATTTCCTAGGTCAGCTGTCAGCTCTCTGCTAATTTAAATCATTATTGCAGATTCAATATTCTTGATAAATACTGAAATATGCAAAGAAAGCCTTGTATAATCTATACATTTCAAGATTATTATTTCGGAATGGTTTAGTTGTGTATGTTTCTGGGATTCATCTAATTTTAATGTCGTTTAACAATGTTTGTACAAGCTGCGCAATAAGCTTTTGAATATACCTGTAGAGATCCGTCGATTGTTGATGTACAATGTTCTCAAACTTTTTAAGCATTTACTAGCATTTGGGGAAAATATCGTAAAACTAAGTGCATTAAAAAAATATCTAGAACCATATACAATCGATGACTTTTTCATGACAGATTTGCTTAATATGTATGTATACAGGGTGGCGCATCGAAAACGAAACACGCATTTATTGGCAGCTCAGTTTTTTTTTTGGAAAAACGCTCGGACCCGTTGATTTTGTTTTCGAGGGGGACACAAGTTTGGCAAAAAATCACGTTAACACGTGCAGCCCCTTGGGCGGGGGTGACACCAACCCTAAAATCTTAAATGGAAAGGGGGGTCGAGTGATACCTTATTTTAAACGTCTTTCAATTCCCTTTATAATGATGTAAAATACATGAGCTTCAGTTCGGTAGTTTTGAAGATTTATTGATTTAAAGCTTAAAGTAGACTTTAATAGGTACATCAGATTAGTTTGTACTTCTTTCCGAAGAAATTTGACTAAAAGAATTTATTTAATAAGTAAATGCTTTTCTTCACTACGCCCATGGTTTGTTTATCATTTTGTTGTTGAAAATAGCTATTGGAGCGTTTTTTTTTGTGGAAAAAGTTATTTCTTGAAGAAAGATAAGGAAATATTTCGTTTTCGATGGACCACCCTGTATAATGGAGCAAGATGTTATCGTTACCTTTCTTTGATTAACAAATCACAAACGGTTTACAGCTATTTGGATTTGCAAATATAGATTATTGTTATTGGTGTTATTATTTTCTTATTTCCAAAAAAAACTGAGCTGCCAGTAAATGCGTCTGTTTCGTTTTCGATGCGCCACCCTGTATAATGGAGCAAGATTTTATCGTTACCTTTCTTTGATTGACCAATCACAAATGGTTTACAGCTATTTGGATTTGCAAATATAGATTATTGTTATTGTTGTTATTATTTTCTTATGCACTTGAGTTTTTTCTATTATTTTTTTGGGTGGATATTTGGATGGAATAAGTTTTGGTCCGCACAAATACATATAACTTATTTATTTATTATTTATCAAACAATCAATACACGTACAAAATTGTTGAGTGGCATTTTTTCGGCAAGTCATTATGTTTAGTGTAAAAATAATACGTCACTCGCTTTTGTAAAAAAGTATCACAAAGCCAGTTGATTTTATTTAAATATTGTGTCTTGAAGCTTTTCTTTGAGACGCATCATTTTTAAAAAATATATCAGTTTATCATTCTGTTTATCGTTGCTAAAAAATAGTGATTGAGGTGCCATTTTTTTAAGGAATGTAACGATATATTCCAAGGAGCACTTTTCAGGAAGAAGGAATATATATAATATTAGTGTTTTACAAACCAGTGGCGTATAATTATTTGTTGAGACACACAATTTGAACACCTTGTATCGTGGCATTTCCTGCTCTACGAATGTACGGAATTCCTTTCATACAAATACTTTTTCTTTATGGTTAGTAAAATCCTGTGACGGAGTAGTACACAATGGGCCAAAGCTATATAATAAATCCTTACTAGAAATGCATTCCATAATCTCAATTGAATTTTATCAGTGATTTGACCTGTGTACATTTTGTAATTCACCAATGTTTTCCTTGTTGTTTGATGCCTTGTTTTGATGACCAACCATACAGTTTTTAATACGTTAGTTCTCTGTGTGTTTTTAGGGCACCTTTGTGTTTTCTGTAAATCAGTATTGTTTTTAAAGTAAAGATTCCATAACTGTATTCCTTTATCCTGACAATATTTTTCAACACCCTTCATGTGTTATTGTCTAAAAGCCAATTCATTTCTGTTTGTTCTCCTTTCTTTTTTCACCTTGTTAGGTAGAATAGTTTTTTTATTGAGTTCACTTGCAGTTGGATGAGCGAAACCCCCGGAAAACCTCTACCATATGTAGTAAACAAATTCATACAGATCTCTATTTCAGAATACTTACGAGTATATTTACAATGCGATCAAATCATATAATTCTTTAGACCGCAGTTTAAAAGAAACCAATCCATTACCCAAATTCAAGAAAAAAGTGAAAAAAGTTATACTTAATCAGCAGCGAAATCTGTTGTAACCAATAAGTGGCCTCACATTTTCCTTATGCCTTTACTTAGATTATACTTTATTCTGTCGTTATTGTATACAGCTATTAATTTTCAACAAATTTTGTTTTTTTACATTTCGTATTGTTAAGGGGGTTAGATGGTAGAATAGATATATTATCTAAATCACGCCTCCTGTAAGAATATTACAAATAAAAGACGTTAATTATTATTATGATTATATCTCCAATTAGATATTGTTTCCTTAAGAAACCCGAGAGAATTAAAATCTAGTAACCGATATAGAAACTTAACAGTGACTTGATAGAGCCAGAACGTATGAGCAGATTACTCAGAAAGCCACATTTCTCTGAAACTTTCCCCGTAGCGCCCTCTATTATCCTCTAGCCAAACCAAATCACCCCTTGCAAACCTTCAATTTCGACGACCTACCCCGTTTTACAGATTCCTTTCCCCGTTCAGCGTAAACCCTCGCTACACGCTGACTCTTATCCCCGGCAGGAGGGGTGGTTCATCCCCACCCTTCCGAAAGCGTGGTGCGCTGACTGGAGTGGGGTTCAACCGCCAGCTGGATCTTGTTACGGGGTACGGTCGGAACGAACTATTGCAGGGGTTGCGTGATGGTTCGAGAGATGTCGTTGCGAGGTGGTTTTTGTTGAATTTTTATGGTTTTGATCAGGGTTCCCCAAACTTTTTTATGTCGTATACCCCTTGCCACGTTTTTCCGTGTTGAGTAGACCCCCTACTTACCTGATATTGATTGCATGTAAATTTCTAACTGTAGTGAAGTTTAGTGTTGAAAACTTAAAGTAAAAACACATGTTAATTTATACATTTATTAATTGAATTTAAATTAAAACTACTCAAAATAAAATTTTGTATCTGTTATGTAAAATATACGTTACATTAAATAAACAGGTGTCTGACCAATAAGTGCCCGCATTGGGAATAAGTGCCCGCATTGAAAAAAAATAAGAGGGATAAAATGAAAAAAAAAGTGAAAAATAGTAAAAAAAAAGTTTTTTACTTAAAATAGTACAATATTTAGTTTATTAATTATAACATAAACGTATGTTCTACAATAATTTCACTGTTAGTTTGATTAAATTCCGCTTCTTATACGTTTAAGTTATCTAAAAATAGGCAAAAAATTAACGAATTTTAGTGTGTACCTATCCTTGAATTTTCAGAATAATTTAAAAAAAAAATTTCTATAAAGGGGGGTTCTTTAAAAAAATCAATGCGCGCACTTATTCCCAATGCGGGCATTTATTGGTCAGACACCAATAAACATAAAATAAACTATAAATCAAATAGCATAAGTAATAAATCAATATTTTTAGTGAGAAGGATGAACCTGATGCTTTAATAATAAATTATCAACATTTGGCGTCAATTTTGTAAGGGTTAATCTTAAATCTCCTCGGCTAATGATGTCCAGTCTGTTTCTTTTTTTCGTTAGGAGATTGGTAACAGCGCTAAACCCCCTTTCCACTAGGTATGACGATGGAAAGGAAATTAAAAATTTCCTCGCTATATTCCATAATACGGGATAAGTAACGGGTATGTTGTTTTGCAGCCAGAATTGCTGATATCCGTTTTTAAACTGAACCTTAAGTTCTTCGTTTGTACTTAGTTCAGTCAGTTCCTCTTATATTATGACATTCGTTTCTTCTATGTCACCATATGGATTAGTTATCCACGGTGGTATTACCATAGTCCAAATATCCTCAAACCTAGATTCAAAATCTGAATAGAGGGCATTTAAATGTTGAGCGTAAGTTGAAACGTCGTCTTCCTGGCAGCTTGTCTGTCACAAATTGGGGCACTGAAAAAATTCGCCCCGTCCAATATTTTGCTTCATTAGTTTAACTCTGGCAAGAAGCGCTGATGGACGATGAACTGTCGCCTTGTAATTGCAAATTAGCCATATTAAATTTTGTAAACAAACCTGTTAATAGGCGATGTCTTTTTTCCTCTTCATTAAATTTTCTTTTAAAATTTTATCTTTAGTATCCAGAAATTCTGTAATAGTCTCAAAAAGTGCAAAAAATCTTGTCAAACATAAGCCTTTCGACAGCCAGCGTACTTCAGTGTGAAAGAGTAATTGATGAAACTGTTCGTCATTTTCTTCACACAACTGTGCAAATAACCGCGTATTCAATGCGTTGCTTCGGATTCGGTTTACTGCATCAATGACTAAATGAAGTGATTCATGCAATCTAACACTCTAGTTTTTAGCAACTAAATGTTGTCGATAAATGACGCAATGTATTGCTAACACCCCTGACACATTTTGTTTTAAATAGCTTATAAATCCACGATAACGTCCAACCATGGCAGGTGCTCCATCTGTAGCTACTGATATTATACTTGATAAAGGAATTACTTTTTCAATGAAGTAATCCTTCAAAACATGAAATATTGATTCACCTTTAGTGTCGGTTATCAAAGTTCTTGCGAAGAGCAGTTCTTCGTAGATTTCTTGATTCATAATAAAACAAACATATGCCAATAATAATGCTGCATTATCAGGTAAAGTAGACTCGTCCAGTTGTATAGAGAAATGGGTCGTTTGCAAATAATTACATAAGAAGCTTTCAATATCAGAACTCATTTCATCAATACGTCTTTCAACAGTATTGTTGCTTATGGGAATTCTTTTAATGATATCAGATGCAGGTTTGTGTAAAACAGTTTTTAAAACCTCTTCAACGGCTGGCAAAATTAACTTCTCCCCGATAGTATGCGGTTTTCTGGATTTTGCTATAAGTAACGAGATATTGTAAGACGCCCGCAAACCATCATCATTTCTTTGTGACGTCGAAGCGAACATTCTGTCCAGTGTAGGTCTCTTCTGAAATTTATCTTTGAGTGTTTGAAAGTATTTCAAATCTTTCTCTGTTTTATCAGGGTGGCATCTTCTCAGATGATCTTGCAGTTTAGATGGTTTCATAGCGTCATTGCCCAAAACTTTGTTGCATAAAAGGCACATAGGCGATTGTTTGTCCGGCAATGATGGAATGAAGCCAAATTTCAAATAATCAACACTGTACTGTCTACATTTCTTTTTAGATTCGGACATGGCATCAGTCATCTGTGGGCAAAATTAAATTATTTAAATAAGACAGAAAATCCAGCAGCTGTATATTAAACAT
Source organism: Acanthoscelides obtectus (assembly GCA_963669975.1). Lineage (NCBI taxonomy): Eukaryota > Metazoa > Arthropoda > Insecta > Coleoptera > Chrysomelidae > Acanthoscelides > Acanthoscelides obtectus. The sequence continues at coordinate 5,427,692 of CAVLJG010000004.1, read as the reverse complement.
ATTTTTTGATTTTTCCGAAAACATTCCATAATTCGAACATCTTCTTTCAACAATTAGCTCGAATTACGGAGATTGCACTGTAATTATATTACCGATTGCTAAGACTTTCAAAAAGAAACTATTGAGGAGTACTCGTGTAATTTTGCATGATTGAATATTTAACTACTAATAACTAGTCATGATTGGCGTAATTTATCTATCTTTGCTAACTACGAGTACAAAACTAAAATTTAATAAAAAATAATGTACTTACTTTTCTCCAGCACTCTCAAACAAAATAACACTGACTCACTATAATTTGTGTGATATACTATCTGTTTATATTTTTAAAATATTTTCTTAGCACTTTCCTTTTCAAGATTCAGGAAACGAATAAACGTATTATAGATTGACGAATTGAACAAGTCAGTGCAAGGTAGCGAAGCTTTGAGACTGCGACTCTCAGGGTTTTAGAAGTTCAAAATGTATTGCGACCACAAAGCGAATACCAACATCCTACAACTTACACAATTTTATAAACATATGTAATAATTTTTTTACTTCATAGGTACTTTTATAAATAATGTATATGTTTTGATATTATAAGATAGTATGATGTAAGTAAATAGGTACTATCAGTGTGTGTGTGTTGAGATCCACTATCGTGGACCCCCATATTAATTTCCTGGACCCCCAAACTTTTTTTCGCTGACGTATACCCCTTGCAGGTTGTCATAGACCCCTAGGGGTCGATATAGACCACTTTGGGAATCAATGGTTTTGATCGTCAAGTTGGGAGACTCGGTAGGTACTATACGATAGATTAGAAAATCTTTGTTAGTCAAGACATGCATTTTTTGTTAATCGTCATAAAAGTCATTTGCCAATTACTATATCACAGCATGATAGTATCCTGCCTCACAAACTGCAAAAAAATCATAAAAACTATACATTACTTTTTTTTTTTAGATCAAGAATTTTGTATCCCTCAACACGTGAATGCAAGTGTCCATTGCCACAAAGTCTTTCCAGAACACCATTTTGTGGGTTCGGTACACAATATGCAATAGCTGTATGTAGAGTTGCCAACTTTTTTACAAGAAATAAAGTATATTTAGGTCTGAGGAGGAAAATAAACAGCATTTTAAGAAAATTAACAGTGTTTACTTGCTTATTAATAATTTTCTATAACAGTATTTCATTTGTTTGTTCTGTTAAATGCACATTTCTTCGAGTTTCTCAATATATTGTTATTTTGAAAAGCTTCGAAAGCTTCACGACAATTAAAACTTAGATTAAGATAAATAAAGAGCTAATTTTTGGACTGGAATCAACATGACTGCCGAGTAAACCCCTTTATAGTGCCTTAACTTTACGCCTAACACATAGTAATGGGCATTTATTTTTGTTCAACAGTAAAAAGTATAATTTATTGAAAATCAGTATAATACTGTTACAAAATAGTTGGTAACGCTAGCTGTACCTATGATATTTATTTACGTTCTTGTAGTTAAATCTACTGTGTGATTCAGCAAAATTGCAATTCTGTCTCATATACAGGGTGAACCAAACGTCCATGGATGAGTGTTAATTTGAGACGCAAAGTTAATTAAAAACTATTGAGGATCATCCTGCATCGTCGTGTGGGAATACATTTCAATAATATTTAGGGTTAAACAGTTGCTTCCTTGATGGATGTCTATAATTTTTCTGAAACAAGGTATCTTCACTTCAGTTAAACTATTAGAGTCGATTAGTTATAAATAGATCTCATAAGCACATAATTCATCGTTCCTTAAAACGTTCAAATCAGACATCTCTAGGTATTTTCTTATTTTCGAATAACACTATTATTATTATAACAGATACATCCATTTAAAGGACTATGTAATCGAGTACAATTTGACGTTACAGTATTTTTAACTACAATCATAGCTCGCCCAGTTTCTGAAAAAAATGAAAGAAAAAAAAATGAATAGCTTCACCTACTCACCTACATGTGTTAAATGTTATACATTGAATAATAGTAGTCGCTGAATACAGCTAATATATCTTTCATGATGAATGTTTGTCACAATTAGTAGCTATGGTATTAAAGCTGGAGCACATAAAGTACACGGGTGACTTAACCATAACATTAGAATTTGGTGTTAAAGTAAAAAGCGAGAGATCTTCGGGAAATGCAGGACGGGACATGAAAATCAATTTTAGCTAATAAAGCTGAAGAATCAACATCACTGTGTACGAGTTTGTAAAGGAATTTTAAACTATTACAAACTCTTCTCAGTTCAAGAGGATGCATTTCAAATCTGAGCAACATCGATGATTGGGGAGTCCCACGATTGGGATAAACACCATCTAATTTGAAAGTCAAGTATTTAAGAAATGTCCTCTGTACACTTTCAAGTTCATTAGTATAGATTTGGTAATATGGATGCTATACACTAGATGCATATTCCAGCTTAGAATGCACCAAGATGCAGTATAAAGTCTTCACTGCTGTTTCACTAACAAACGATTTACAGTTTATTATGAAAAAACTGAGAATTTTTATAGCGGATGATGCTATTGTACTTATATGACCTGTAAATTCTAATTTAATATCAAACAACACACCTAGATCTCGTACTTCTGAACAACGCACCAAACTGACACCTTCCAGCATGTAATCAAAAACTATTGGATTCGTATTCCTGGTGAAAGAACAGGTTTTGCATTTGCTAACATTCAAAAATAATTTATTACTTGAACACCATTCAAATATATGATTCAGGTCAGCTTGCAAGGTTAGACAGTCATTGATGCTGTTAATCTGGGCATATATTTTTAAATCATCGGCAAACAACAGAGAAGGACAGGTTAAGCAGTTAGGGAGGTCATTGATAAAATAAAGATAGAGAAGAGGGCCTACATTTGATCCCTGCGGTACACTGGATGAGGCCGAGTCAGGTGAAGATTTGAAACCATTGTAAGAAACTTACTGATCATGCAAGTAAGAAGAAATGGAATCTAATAAATGATTGATAAAACCAAAATGCTGAAGTTTACCTATGATTCTTTGGTGACTAATCTTATCGAAGGCTTTTGAGAAATTCATATAGACCACATCCATCTGACCCCTATTGTCTAAGAGCTCTGCAATTTTCTGGGTGATTTCAGCTAAGTTAGAAATGCTTTGGCGTAAAAAAGTATCTGTGATCCCCAAAAAACTCGTGTATTTACGTAAATTATTCACTAATGGATGGTTGAAAACTATTAGAAATATGACATGGTGGTTCTTCGAGCAGGGATCAACGTTGTACAGTTCCGTATAAATTCTGGCTTTAGGAAGGAATGGAAAGAAAAGAAGCGCATGATTCAATTCACAATGCTGCGGAAGACTACGATGAACATGCAGTTTTTTAAATATACAGGGTGTCCCGAAAAAAGTGTGCAATATTCTACCAGCTTAAAATAGGATGAAAAGTTTATATAAACATAGGTCGACAAACGTCCCCCCTAAGGGCGCTACAGTGATTCTATTTTTGAAATTCAATTTTAGAATTTGAAAATTTAGGGTATTCTACATAAAAAAGGAACTCTTATCGAATATCGATAAATTGTGCCATTTTAGAATAAAATCAAACTAAAAAATTTGTCACACCATAGGAAATGTACTGCGAATTTAAATGAATCGTCGATTATACATAGTGACTGCAAACAAAAGTTGTTTTGATTTGTTATGACTTATTTTGACGTCAAGCTGACATTGTTAGCAGTATAAAATTACTAGACTAAAATCAAAATTTTTATTAAATCGATTTAAAATGTCAAGATTTACAGACAGAGAACTGACTGACATGCATTTTGTGTACTGGTTTTGCAATGGCATTCCATTGGCAGCCGTAAGAGAATATCAAAGAAGATTTCCCAATCGCATAGTACTTGGACGTCGAATGTTTACTGATATTCACCGGAATTTGTCAAACCATGGAAGTTTTCAGCGCATGCAGGGCTCAGGAAGGCCACTGGGAAATCATCGTATGGATATTGCTTTAAATATGTTTGAAAATAATCCGCAAATAAGCATACGAAATGTTTCAGAAAATATGGATATACTAAGATCAATAGTAAGAAAAATTTATGAATACCTATTTGATAGTTATCCTAAAAATAATAATTTTAGATAGGAAGAATGACAAGAATGCAAGGGTTACATCCTTATCATTTTAAACGGGTGCAACATTTAACGGAGGCAGATTTTTTACCACGAATCGAGTTTTGCCAGTGGATATTAGCAAATGAAAACACTATTCCTGGATTATTATGGTCGGATGAGTCAATATTTACTAGGAATGGTGCTTTTAATTTCCATAACATGCATCACTGGTCAGATGAAAATCCACAAGTTGTTCGCCGTACAAATTTCCAACATTTTCATTGAACTTATGGGCAATAGTAATTGGGATCAAGTAATTGGGCCTATTGTACTTCCTAAACGTCTTAATTCAGAGGTGTATCTGAACTTTCTTCAGAATGAGCTCATGGATATAAAACCATTGGATGTGCGCCAGCAGTTTCAAGAAAATATGTTTTTACAACATGATGGCGCCCCTGCTCATTTTGGAAGCAATCTTCGAAATTGGTTGAATGTCAATTTTCCAGACAGGTGTTAGGCCGAGGAGGTCCTCTAGCGTGGCCGCCACGTTCACCTGACCTAAATCCATTGGATTTCTATTTTTCGGGGGTCATTGAAAGAGCTAGTTTACTCGACTCAAGTAAATACTCAAGAAGATTTACTTCAAAGAATCCATCAGACTGCAAATGAAATAAGAAGAAAAAGGTTTTCCACTTGTCGGGCTACGCAATCATTAGTTCGTCGAGCGAGACCCTGTATCCAACAAAATGGGAATTTATTTGAACACTTATTGTAAAGCTAGTTTTAAGTATATCCAACTGTATGTCTTGTTTTTTAAACAAATTTCAATTTCGTTCGTAGAAAAAATTTATTTCTTTTGTTTTTGCCTAAATGTTAGCTATGTTATGCAATAGAAATATGTATTTATGTAATATTTACCAATTATTAAATTAGTTTTTTCGTTGCCATGGCTAATTATTCAACAATTCATTTAAATTCGCAGTACATTTCCGATCATGTGACAAATTTTTTAGTATGATTTTATTCAAAAGTGGCACAATTTATATTTATATATATTCAATGAGAGTACCTTTTTTATGCAGAATACCCTAAATTTTCAAATTGAAATTCAAAAATAGAATCACACAAAAATTTTGAGGCTCAAATAACCTGAGTCCGTCCCTGTTACATACGCTTCCAAACAAAACTGTCTAAAATTGTGAATGTTTTTAAATCCAGCATAAAAAACTAGGTTGGAATACCAAATTTTATGTCTTTATCTGAACACGTTTCGGCAATATTAAGGAAAAACCATCTTCTGGGGTGCCCCTTTAAAAGACCGTAGCGCTCTTAGGGGACGTTTGTCAACCTATGTTTATATAAACTTTTCTTCCTATTTTAAGCTCTAGAAACCGCTGGTAGGATATTGCACACTTTTTTCGGGACACCCTGTATACTGAAGGCAGCGGTGTATGGAGAAACCTAAATACCGGGCCACCGATTTTTGACCTGCCTAGACTCAGTATAAATGGGAAAAGCTTTCTCAAGCAACTTGCTCCACAACCTAACACCCTAAAAACGAAAGAGCGGTCGTATCGACCAGTTCTGGATGTTAGGATGACATGCAGGAGGAAACTTTAATTTTAAATTCCGATTGAAAAAGTCTCTCAAACGGCATCTATGAATATTAAGCAAATTTATCATACTACGTCGGGTAAAATATGATTCATCTGTAAACAAAATGTTCTTGTGAAATCACCAACCAGCTGCTCAACGGATGAGTTGTTCATTTATACTAAGTGACATATAAATCCGAACACCCAGTTTAAATGGTTTTATTTTAATAAAAGTTGGTGAATGTATTTATCTTACTGTAAATAACAAGTGAAAAAATTTTCAGCCTTATCAGGAGGACATTCCGGTTTTTATACTGCTTTTTTTTAATTCACTAACGCTCTAAAAATGAATATTTCAGCCGCAGTAAAGAATCAACGTTGGCGGATTTTGGTTCTTGACATCCTTTACGATCGGTTACGATACCTAGAGTACGGAGACCTGTACGATTTCGTCAACTTAGTGAGTTTGATAGGGGCCGTATAGTGGGACTTCGGGAAGCTGGACTTTCTTTTCGGGCAATTGCAGTTAGAGTGCAAAGAAGTGTAGTGTAGTGGTTAGGTGTTGTCAGGCATGGCTTCGAGAAGGCCGTACGCAAACAGCAAGGGGCACTGGACGCCGCCGTAGAACAACAGACCGTGAAGATCGCCGCCTAAGATTATTGGCCCTAAGGGACCGTTTCTCCACTACCGGGTCCATTGCAAATGAATGGTTTGCAGAACACGGAAGACCTATTGGCATGCGAAGTATTTACCGACGAATGAGAAGTTTTGGCTTGTTTTCATACCGGCCACACTGAGTCCTCCCTTTAACTCGAGAACACCGACGTAATCGCCTGGAATGGTGCAGACAACGGTCACTCTGGGATCAGGAATGGAACAGTATTGTCTTTAGTGACGAGTCTCGATTTTGTTTAGGCATGCATGATGGTCGTGCCAGGGTTAGAAGGCGACGTGGTGAAAGGAGGAATCCACAGTTTTTTGTTGAAGGACATGTTCATCACACTGTTGGAGTTATGGTTTGGGGTGCTAGAGCTTATGGTTCCAGGTAACCTTTAATCTTCATCAGAGGTAACATGAACGCGCAGCGTTATATCCACGAAGTTCTAGAACCCCATCTTTTACCCTATCTTGACACCCTGGCAGATCCAACTTTCCAACAAGATAATGCCCGACCACATGTTGCAAGAGTCACAATAGACTTCTTTCAACATAATGATGTCACATTGTTACCATGGACACCAAGATCTCCCGACTTATCCCCAATTGAGTACGTGTGGGATATGATGGGTAGGAGATTGCTCAATTTGCAACGTCCTCCTCAGACTCTAGAAGCACTTCGAGAGGAGTTGGTGGTTGCCTGGAATGAGATACCACAGGAGGACATTGACCACTTGATCAGAAGCATGCTTAGGCGGGATGGAGAATGCGTAGCACATCAGGGTGCATCCACACATTATTAAAGGTCAAAGGGCTTTAAAGCAGTGCAATCGTTTTGAAATTTTTATCATTTACTTATTATGCTTCATTAAGTACTTATACAAAATTTTATTAAAATAAAACCATTTAAACTGGGTGTTCGAATTTATATGTCACTTAGTATATATTACACGCAGCACTAGATCCTAACAGCAAGGCGCAATTGACCCTAACCAACGCTTCCTAGGGATGACGTTTTCAACTAGACATATTGACTTGTCCAACAGTGTCAGTATGATCAAGTTGATGCTGGACTAAAATCCACGATACTGGATGAGTATTTTAAATTTCAGTATGTGTTTGCGATGATACGTACAGTCTACTTGTATATTCCTGACATGTGTTAAGTCATACGGCAGAAACACCAATAGATTGATTTTGATTTTCATTTTGGTCGCATAACGGATACCAGATATCCGGTTCTTTACTTGGCCGGATACCCGAATATCCCGCGGACCCGATCAAAAAGGCTTGAAGGTGCATTTTTTGCATGAATTCTTCCTAAATCCTACCTGATATACAGTGGGTTTGGTGGTTTGCGAAATTTTCATTGTCTAACCAAAAATAATACCTTGCACAAATCTATAAAAAATCACGGTTATGTAGGATATGACAAGACATTATTTTTGAAGTTAGAGGCCTCTATGGGCGAAATTTCAATTTGAAAATTTGGCTAACATGTTTTAACCCTTCACATTTAGATAACTTCGGGTGTCCCAAAAGTATCTAGCGATGGCCTTGGATTTGACTTTGGCATTCACCTCAAAGGCCATCTCAAGAGCAAACTGATTTTTTCAAATAAAAACCTCCATTTTTACTGCAGACATAGAAAGTTAAAAAAGCTCCGTTTCTTGGGTATAGAGATTACACCTAGAGGTTATTTCAAGGTCAATTTTTACTTTTTCATAGAATTTTGTTAATCAGCGGATAGCTGGAAAAAGAGGAATTTTAAAGAAGAGCCTTCAATGCGAAATTTGCACGACTCCGAACGACACATCTGATGGTGACATTCACTTTTGCGGGACAATCCAAGGTCAAATTTATTTTTTCACATGGAAACTCTCAATTTCGATCCCAAAAATCTCGTGTTCAAAAGTTTTATTAACGGAGGTAAAATCACACCTGGACGTTATTTCAAGGTCTTCAAGTGGAAAATCAATTTGACCTTGAATTGTCATTCAAGGTAATATTCACGGTCACCATCAGATGTGCCATTGGTTGTCCTGCAATTTTCGCATTGAAAGAGCAACTGTTGACCTTGAAACAACCTCTATATATAATTTCAGCCCCTATAATTTTTCTACCATTCAAAAGGAAATTTTATAGCAATTCTATTTATGCAATAAAAATGGGGGTTTCTTTTTGGAAAAATGAACTTGCCCCTGTATTGACCTTCAAGATGAACGTCAACTTCAAGTCCAGGGTCACCGATAGACGTGCCATTTGATTTCCAAAAACGTCTGTATCTATTTTTTTATAGCTCCGTAGTTTGCGAGATATTTTGTGTGTCCACGCTTTTGGGACCTCAAAGGCCATTTCAAGAGCAAACTGATTTTTTCAATTAAAAACCCCCATTTTTACTGCAGAAATAGAAAGTTGAAAAAACTCCGTTCCATGGGTATAGAAATTACACCTAGAGGTTATTTCAAGGTCAATTTTTACTTTTTCATATAATTTTGTGAATCAGCGGATAGCTGGAAAAAAAATTTTTAAGAAGAGCTTTCAATGCGAAATTTGCACGACTCCCAACGACACATCTGATGGTGACATTCACTTTTGAGGGACAACCCAAGGTCAAATATATTTTTTCACATGGAAACCCTCAATTTCGTTACCAAAAATCTCGTGTTCAAAAGTCTAATTAACGGAGGTAAAATCACACCTAGACGTTATTTCAAGGTCTTCAAGTGGAAAATCAATTTGATCTTGATTGACGTTCAAGGTAATATTCACGGTCACCATCAGATGTGCCATTGGGTGTCCTGCAATTTTCGCATTGAAAGAGCAACTGTTGACCTTGAAACAACCTCTATATATAATTTCAGCCCCTATAATTCAAAAGGAAATTTTATAGGAATTCTATTTATGCAATAAAAATGAGGGTTCCTTTTTGGAAAAATGAGCTTGCCCCTGTATTGACCTTCAAGATGAACATCAACTTTAAGTCCAGGGTCACCGATAGACGTGCCATTTGATTTCCCAAAACTTCTGTATTTATTTTTTTTATAGCATCTTAGTTTCCGAGATATTTTGTGTGTCCACGCTTTTGAGACTAAGAGTACCGAAACCGGAGCTAGCTAACAAACGTAAAAACACCTGCATTCATAAACCACAATTTGCCATTAGTAATAATCTCATATTTTTCCTTTGATTTAGTTGGAATAGAAAAGGTCATTTTTTACCCTGTGATTTACCACGACCCCAAAACTCGATTAGTTAAGTTTGTTTCTTAATACAGGGTGTAAACGTTATGATAGTCATTATTTAAATGGGTGATAGGGGGTTAAAAGATGCAAAAAGTTTCATATAACATGGGGTCAAAACGGCATTTTTTTAGACAAAATGTCGGCATCCACTTTCCAGACAAGCTTCATTACGACGCACCCAGTTTCTTCTTACTCTAGGTCCTCGAGGTTGTCCATTTATTATATCAGCCGCATTAAAAATTCTTTCAGTTCTTATTGGACCAAAACCATCCCTATAAGTTCTCCCCAATACCAGAAATCCATCGGATTGAGGTCAGGAGATCTTGCTGGCCATTTTCGAGGATCAGAAGCATTTCGACCGATCCAGCGATTTGGATAATGTTCATTCAGATACTGAATGACGCTTCTAAAAATGTGTGGTGGTGCCCCGTCATGAAGAAACCACAAATTCTGTGTCCGTTGTAATGACATGTTGTCTAAGGTCTGTTCCAAAAGTTCTGGTAGGTTATTGGCTAGAAAGCTAAGGTATCGCGATAAATTTGAGCTGCAAGATTTGAATTCTGACGAGCTTCACCGTAAACTAACAACATATCGGCGAACTCTTGATTCGAGAACGTTGTAAACAAACACGACGACGCACGCGAACAAAAACAAAACACGCCCGATGCCCGATAACTAACCGCTGTTATCGTCTGCGATCGATTGCCGGTTCGATAAGAGTGATGAAAGACCGACGCGCTGTTGTCATGTGTGTTTTAAATATTCGATTTAATGAAACTTACTTACTGACTACAAATTTTGGCTTAACTTAGAAAAACTTAATGCCATTTATTTGTTAATTACTCAATTCAAAAACGTTTTAGATCGGATTATAAGAATTAGCAAGATTGTGGTGATTGTGGTCGACATAAGGCACTCAAAGTTGTAAAATATAAAGCCACTTAGACAAAAATCTGTTGACTTTTGGACCATGGATCATATGAACTTTTTGACTTGTTTTGACCCAATGTATAAAGGAAAACACTTTTTTCTGTTCTCCGTAATTTTTGATGTTAGATAAGAGCACTGGCCGTTTAATCTGACTGATGAAAGTTGATTGTAGCAGTTAAAATAGAATTCGTATATTTTGAGTTTTCCGTTTCATTGCTATAAGCTAATATTTGGTATCATGCAACCTTAATATTACGTATCTATTTTTTAGAACAATTAACTATCATTCTGACGAACCGGAGTCACTCTGTATATTCACCCCGGGCGCTAGCCGCTGCCCGTACCGAATAACTTATGCAAAGTGAAAATGGCGGACAGAACATTTAAAAACCCGTAGGCGGAGCTACCCTCGCTGGTCGAGCCGCAAAAGTTGTGTGGCTGCTCTAAAAACTTTTCACCCCTTCGTGGCTGTTTCACGAGAAAGGCCTTTATACAGACAACTTTAGGGGGCAGTTTCCCCTTACCCGGGCAAACGATACGATCTCTTGGTATAATTAACCCGCTTTGAAGGGAGTCTCGCCCTCAAAGTAGACACCACAAGGGCGGTTTTCCCTTGGGATCGGCGGTAAAAAGATGCCGTCAAGCGTATAGATTATGTAAGTTTTAATTTTGCCGGCAGCGCTTTTTTAGTGTCCTGGAAGACGAAGATATATCGGTTTTGGCTGGTGTACTTTGTAATAGCGTTAGAGGATACGCGTCAAGCTAATTGCTTGTGTTTTACGAATTAATAGGACGCACAAATGGGCTCTTGTACGAAAGGGATGCGGTTTTGTGAGATGAAAGCTTTGTACCTCCATTTGCTTCGAAACATAGAGGAGAATGCCGAAGAGCGAGCCCCAATGCTGCTATGGATTTAAAAAACTGCCTCGAGTTGGTCGGCTCTGTATTTCCAACGCATCGGTGGCATCAGTTCATAAAGGACTAAGTTGGGCACACGTTAGAACCTATCGAAATAAGACAGCGTCGTATCCTGGATAGAAGAGAGTTGCTATGCTTTCGTATGTTGTACCAGAAAGTCTAGGGCATGCTTATGTGTTGCCAAGAAAGCACAAAACATAGTAATGTAGCCTTTTAGTGGGTTCTCTCGGGTGTGGATTAAAACACTGGAATGCACTAACATATTTAACTTGATGAAACATTTATATACACCACTATTCATGTCTGATTAATTCTTATGTCACCATTTACTGTACTATACTTCACTCCGTTCCTCTACTCTACCGTATTCGCTACTCTGCTCCATCACCCGGTCGCCGAGTTATATATAGTCCCAATTGCCGCTTCGAGAAAGACCACAAAGCGACATCTAGACTGTTCAGCCGTTAACCTCTGGCGAGTAGGAGACTCGCCCAACAGATGGCGCTATTTGTCACACTGCCCACTCCCTAAATTCATTCCGTTTCGGAATGATGCTACTGGCGGTGGATGTCGATATCGACACGACGGCCCTCTCTTGCAGTAGGAGTTCTTGAAGGAGTAACAATCCACACTCTTTCCAGGAGGTAGCCATCTAGGATTGTGACAACATACCAGAAATCGAATGCCTGTATACCGGAAGACTACCTCAAGCTTCGAATGATTCTCCAGTCCAGATTGTCCAGTCCACATGCCAGCTTAGGTATTACCAGTTTTCACACATGTATAACAGAGGAAACAAATGGATCAAGTCCGTCAAACAGATCCATTCAATGAGTCCCTAATCTTATAGCCTGAAAGGATTTTCATAAATTTTAGGGAGTGTCTGAAACGACAAAAACAAATATTGCGATATTAAAAAACTTTACAACTTTTTTGGCCTTGGCATAGCAGTCAACATGTGTAAAAATTTCATCCAAACCAGAGCAGTGATTTCCCAGTTATAGATGGGCCATAATATCCTACTTTCAAAAATTTTCGCGATTACAATACTTCCTTGCCAACAGGTGTGGCAAGCAGAAATATGAAAAATAGATGGAACGTTGAGCATCATTCACTTTACACGTTCATGAATTGTAGTGGAAAGTCATTATTGAAAAAAGTAATTTTCAAAAACCTTACATATGTACCCCTGATTCAAAAAATAGATGCCAGAATCGAACAGTAATAAAAATTGTCAATCATCAATTCAGGTTTAACGACGTAGAAATACAGCTATCGATTACCTAAGAACTTGGCATTAGGCAGTTATGATTATAATGAAACTCAACTTGGCAAACCATTGGTAGCGATCATCAGATGACTCACCTACTTACGCACAAGGTTTTGAGTTTTTCAAAAAACCATACCCACTTGTTAGACCTCACCGCAGTGATAAGTTGCTAATGAGCACGGAACAGCGCTGTCTGCGGTTGGTCGGGATTACAGAGACTTCCGGCTACTCGTAACAGGTGGTGCGGTGCGACATCTCTGTTCATAGCACAGAATATCGAGCAGTTATGAGCTAGAACACGTAGGGGTCTCTGTCGTCTTTATCGATTTTTATTTCGAAAGTCATCAATAGTTTTAACCATTCTAGGACTCAAGTTCCTTTTATTATTGATTCTCCATGCTGGTCTGATCGAATCAAAGCTACGTATGTTTATATCTCCTCTTTATTGAACGACGCTTCGGTCCCAATGGTCAAGTTCAAATGACACTTTTTGACAATATATTTTTGAGGTGACACATTTTTGATATCATTTTCTTATTCCTGTACTGTGCGTTGCTAAAATAGTCTGAAAGATCCTGTAATACACCGAAATTATTATCTGCCGTTTTATAATGTACCACACTTGATACCCTCATCCATCGTCCCGAACACGCCGAAAGTCTTCCGTTCTTGGAAAATTGTGGTGCAATCATCGACTAAAATGCTTTATGTGCATTGGATCTGAACTACGAGTAATAGTCATCTAAAAGAAAACATGTTGTTTGTCTTGTGAGGAAATAATATAAGACGCGAGATGGCGGAGTATAATGAAAATGGACTTGAAGAAGACAAACGAACCAAGGATTAGGAAAAAAAGGTTACCTGCAAATATCTATGAATGATAATGGAAGTTGCTGCATTTTCTCGAATATAAAAATACATAATCGTGGACAAACAAGCAACATGTGAAACGCGCTGTATGTGCGTTTCACTACAGGGTGGTAGATAAATAAGATACTATTTACACTGAGGGGAAAGCCTGGTTCAGGGCACTTTCCTGTGTCAATATTCTGAGGTACTGGCGTTGCAAAAAAAAAACAATTGGAAATAGTTTAAAATCAAACCTTTAATGATGATACTCACGACAAGTACAGTTTGGAAATGATAACTGGATCATAACAAACATCACAGATTATCAAATTTTGGTACGTATACGTTTATGTCCATTTTCCACTATACTCATGAGTCACTGCACAAGTCCCTAATTCTTCTTTCCTGTCACTGCTTCATTTCTTTACAGCTCCGCAAATTTTAGCACCACCACTAGTCCTCTGTAACAAAAGAAAGAACTAATTATTATCCTGAATTTAATGACGGTCACCAAGATGATACAAAGTTTCAAGGTTAAATTTATAGACGTAACGTTGCCATTTGCAGAACAGCCTGTCCTTGAATTTTAATCAAACAGTAACGTTTACTTGAAGAACATTTAAGGGAGAATTTAAAATTTGCATTTCGCAGTTGTGATCAAAGGCTGCTATCGATGTCAGAAAGATCTTTCTTTGCTAGCTGCATCTAAACGACATTTTGGTGGTCAATTTTGGACGATTTGGTTTTTGGTACAAGACGGTAATGAAAAGCTGTGGCTATTCTGACTTTCCGACTTTTAAACAACAGTGAAAGGAATACTTCTTTTTATTCGTCAACTATTCACTTTTATTTAAAAACAATTTCAGCAACAATCTCGCCGACTTAGTAACTATTTTTCCTCTTAATTGTTCATTGTTGCTGTTGTCAATAATTCTTTCCAGCTTCAGACGATGGAGACATAGATCTTCGAAAGATTGAGTTTAAGTTATAAGAGTGTGAATTTGCAATACTTTTCCTTCTACCCAAAGAAATTCAATGATATTATATATATACATATATATACGTATATATACAAGCGACCTGATTTAACCATTATTTGCTGTTGTAGATGTCGTATCCATATCCTAAAATTGTCCATTTCATGAAATTTTCGCATTTCATGAGGTGTCATCATTTAATGACGAGATGGCCATTTCATGAAATGGTCAATTCTACGATATGGCCACGACATATACATTGTTTACATGGATAATAAGACCTATACAAGAATAGAATGCTGTATTTTACATGATGAGTCTCTCTCACTGCTCATCCTTAGAGGCGAATTTGACTTTGTAATGAAACGTTTAATGATATGAAGAACTTGATATCTATCGGAGTTTGGGATCGTCCTCCAGGGAAAATTATATTCACGAGCACTTAAAGACCTCCAGCTCACCAACATTGCACAGAATATTGTTGTTCTCTCAAAGTACATCGACTTTTTGACTGCGGTATCTCTGTCGTTCAGATGGCAAAGTCTTTATTAATTAAATTAAATTAATAACAATAGGGACGGTAATTAAAAATGCAGCACCGGTTTACACAGTGCTTTATTTATCAACGTATAATTTCGCCAACTGTTTACCCAACTAGTTCGAGGCATATGCGATCAGTGGCGTCGCACTAGGACACTTTAACCTTTGCCGCTGATCCCGCATACCAACATTAAGACTCTCAGCCCAACCAACATTAAAATTTTATGTCTGACATCTTAGATTTTAGAACAAAAGTCATAACAACAACCAGTCTGATTCATGCTCAGTACCTCTACTCCAATCCCCTGACAGACACTTTTGAAGCGGAAGTTTGAGCGCCTTGAGCCAATGTAAAGCAGTCCAGTATAGCAGCACTTTCATGTTGAATTTCAGTCCACGCCTACTGTATTCAGCATAAAAGCTCTGCTCGTCTTAGCGATATTTAGAACAAACAGGATACTTTTCTATTCCCCTAACAGGCAGATCTTTGTCTAATCCGCAGTGTCATGTGAAAATACTAAGTAGAAGATTGAGCGAAGATGATGATGATACTGATGAAGATGATGACGATGACGATGATGACGATGATGACGGTGACGGTGTCGACGATGACGATGACGATGACGATGACGATGACGATGACGATGACGATGACGATGACGATGACGATGATGATGACGATGACGATGACGATTACGATGTCGACGACGATGACGATGTCGTTGACGATGACGATGACGATGACGATGACGATGTCGATTACGATGACGACGACGATGACGATGATGCTGAAAATAACGATAACGATAACGATGACGATGACGACAATGTATTTTTCACTACTACCAATCATAAACCATAGTTCTCACTGCCCTCTTTTTGTAGGATGTAGCGTACACCAATGGCATATAGATTATTTAAACTTGGAACTGACGCAGAGCTAGGCTTTTATGTCAGAGCTTTATTAAAATTTTACTCAAGTGCCTGGTCCAGCTTTCAAGTATATAAAAAAGAAATAATTAATACTAATCTCGAAAGGACTCGGGAGTCGCTCAGATAGAGTCGCTGAATATATTTGTAATTTAATTTATAACTGCTTTAGTTTTATTTTTAATTAAAAATTTAATTATAGCGAAGCATGAGAGTAACTACGTTTATATTCCTTTTCATAAATAATGCAAAGAGAACGAGATAGGAACAATATGTATTGTGATGATGCGGGATCAACTGAAATGATAAAACCTGGATTCTCGGCAATGATTCGATGATAGAGAGGCGCATAACCTTCTAGAAACAGTTGTACACAAGCATACAGTTCATGCACTATTGAGCACATTTTCAAAGACAACTTTAAGACAATCGCAGGATTATAACGTAACTTGAAAAGTGACATTATGTCGATCTTTTGACATTATGTAGCATTTTTGTGATAACGCCAGGACCGGATCCAGAGTTTTGTGCGCCCTGAGGTAAAAGATAAATAAAGTAAGCACCCTCGCGCCACATTGACTGAGAATTATTAAGATGTACCATTTATCTAAAAAGAATCTCTAGAGAAAACGTTACATAGAACTATATATTTATGGTAGTCTGAAAATAAGGAAAAACGTATTTAATTACAAAACGCAGTTATTCAAAGAACACATTGTATTTATTTTGTCGAATGAAGCATAAATATTAACAGTAAATAATTATGCGCAGAAGAGTAGAATATACTTTAGGATAAGAATATTCTATGATACAATCATCAACGGAGCTGCATAGTTAATACTTGATAATTTGTAAGCTTGTATCTATCCCTAAATAGTTTGTACATTATCTATATACAAAATAAAAAAATGTTACAAATCTAGGAAGAAGCTTGCACATGTTTGTTTATGAGTTGAACGACAAAAAGACCAACAGTAGTTAGAAATTTGAATAGTGCAATTACCTTACTTCAATTTCTCTTTGAAGTTTTCGCTGCTGTTTTCAGCGCAGATTTATATTTACGTCAAACTGCAACAAGTAACATGATGTAATGTGGATGTTCACGTCGTTCTGATTCATTTCATTTAATATGCCTATTAACATTAACAAAATACAATTTATTTATTCTGTTCAATTACAGCTAGCTGCGAGGATAACATTTTTATTGAATGGCCCGGTTGTTTTCAAATAATTAATGATGCTCTCATTAAACAGCGTTTTCAATTTATTTTTGATCTAATCAGACGGACTGATCGGAGAGGATGGAATATTTACTTCAAAAAACAATTCCAGGAAAATTTGTTATGCACGTTCGTAGGCAATGTCCGAAATTTTATGAAACCATACTTGAAATTAAAAACAACATAGCGAAAATGATATTGACCGATTCGAAACAAGTTAAAACTGATCCAGTTTTGCATCTTTATTTTTTATTGATAGGAGTTATGCATGAAAAACGATATACAGGATGTTTCAGTTTATTGTTGCATAACTTTAAAATTCGATAGAACTTTTAAAATTAATGCATAAAGTCTATATAAACAGGGTGTTTAAATTTACTTTTTAAAATAGTTTTTTTTTTTAAATATTTCGAACAATATTTGACGTATAACAGTGAAAATTGGTATACAAGGGTTTTTTTGTTCGACAAAACGAACCATGGGCATAGTTTTACTGTAACCGCTAGAGGGCGCTCTCTACTGTACCTGTAGTGTATTAAAATGACCGAGAAATTTTTCTTAGTGCAATTTTTTGCTTTTTGAATAAAAAAATCTGATTCTTCGCACTTTTCAACATGAAAAAGCTTTCTTGTGAATTTTCGTTATAGTTAGCCATTTTTGAGATATTTCGATTTTTAAGGTTCGATGCATTTTTAATTATTTATGATAAAATAACGTTAAAAAGTCAGTATCTCGATAATTTTTAGAAGTAGGCTGTGCCTGCAAATATTTTTGAAATTGAAAGCAGAATAAGGTTAAACGTCAATTAGTTGACAGTTAGTTTTGTTGTCTGTTGAAATCTGAAACGTTTTTTTGCAATTATGAATGCACGACATTTAGTTTCTTTCACCTGTTTTTTTTTGTAAGTTTTATAAAAATGCCATTTTTATTCTCCAACCAAGAGTTAGCGAATATTCATTTTGTGTATGGCTTTGTAAATGGAAACGCAGCAGAAGCAGCCAGACAATACGCACGAAGATTTCCAAACAGACGACATCCAACTCGCTCAGTATTTGTAAGAGTGCATCGCCAAATAATTGAAAATGGTTTTGGAAATTTCCAAAGGGATCAAAACATAAATTTTGGAAGCCACGCATTTTTCGACCCATGTTTATATAGACCTTATGCATTAATTTTAAAAGTTCTATCGAGTCTTAAAGTTATGCAACAATAAACTGAAACACCCTGTATAGATACTCGCCTATGGAAGCCGCAAAAATGATTGATTATTATTATTATTATTATTACCTATTGGTGACCTTCGGAGGAATCTCAAGGATCTTCCCGAACATTGCTCTAGAGCTACTCTGTTGCTTACAAGAAATTTTGTTAATCCGATGTTTGACCTGCCCTTGTTGTTAGCCAAGGGGCAGTACTGTGTTTTGAAAGTATTAAACTTGGTGATCTTGGGGGCCAAATGACATCGGTTAATGAGGGTGTGAAAACACGCTAAACACCTTTTTTCGTTTCTTCAGTAGTGTACCATGTTGCTCTCCTACTGAAACCACATATTTTGCAAGTTATCGAATTTTGAGCACTAAAAATTTCCTCTTAGAGCGCTGATGGATGTAAAACAATTTAAATGCTTCCCTCTCAGTCTGTGACATCCCCCTTTCCCCACCCAGGTCTATAGTCATAACTTAGACTACAAATGCTAGTTGTGTATTGTTTGTAAATATGAAATAATAATAATAATAAATAAACAACGTCTTTTTTATTTGTAATAACATTACACGAGGCGAAATTTATCTATCACCTTAACAATATGAAATGTATAAAAACTAAAATTTTGTAAAAGATTAATACCTGTATACAATAACGACAATAATGAAGCATATTTATAATGCAAAGGCATACTTTTGTTAGAGTAAAGATAGGCGCAGAGCTGCTCCTAAACAACGCGTTCCAATACTTTAGAGAAAACAGGCAGTAAACCGATCGATCTCAGTTGACTATAGTTAGTAGCATCACACCACTAAGGTAGCGGAACAACTATAGCGTTTTTCCTCTGATCTATGAAATATCCCTTCTCCAAAAGAGTTGTGTCATCTGAACCACTAGAAATTATAATATCTATAATCAAGATTAGTGATAGTCGATCTGCTTGTCATAAAGCCATGCTAAGAGAACAATTTCAAAAACTCCAAGTTACATATAATTGAAATACTCCTATTATTTTCAATCAAAGAGTTGTCATCTCAAATTTTCGTTATTTCCCAAATTTGCGGGTAGGTAATATGCAGTTTCATCAGCACATTTTAAATTATTGTTCTCGAAACATATCACTACCACCTTGTTGTTTGTGTTAGGAGGAAATAATATAAAACACAACAGTTTGTCCTTGACATGGAGAAGGAAAACAACTGCGCATTTGAGTCCAATAAAATATCATGAAAAACTCATGATCTGTCAGTCGATTTGGAGAATACTCGTACGATTACCCAATTTTACCTTATTTAGATATGTACTGTAACTAACCACAGCAGCCCGCAGCCTCCCTAAATTAATTGCAAGAGCCTGCATGTTTGCATCCCTAGACAGTTTTAATCCGTCGAAAGTCACCCCTTTTCCCGAACAACCCCAAGACAGCCGTGAAACAGGGAATATTTGCATAGAGCTACTGCAAATAACGGTTCCGTCATTATCTCCGGCATTCCCCATAGCATTATACCTTGGTAAAAAACACTGCCCAGCACCTGAACCCTTGCTCGATTTAACAGCACATTCGTATACAATTGGCACGCAACGATGCCCTGCAAAAATTTTCGGATCGCCTTTTGTAAGGTCAGCGGCGTAGAGAAAATCATACAAATTCGACAGGGGTGAATGATCGTGCATCTTACAATTTTTCAAATTTATTGTCTGAATACGTATACGACGAGAAGTAATATTCGGTCATGTTTATAAGAAGATGTGATCTTCACTTTCTAAGATCTTGGGATCTAATTTATTACGGGTGAGAATGCACTACCTTGAAAAAGTATCTGCCTCCCTTATTCCCCTACCGAGGCTCTATAAAACAATTTATCCATCCTGGCGGTCCTGATCAGGATAATGGAAAACTGTTATCAAACTATTGAATAGTCATCGGTCCTTGATACGTGTCCGAAGTTTCAAATTAATCAAACTTCTGGAAATTGGTGAAAATTATGCTCAAGGCGTGTTAATAAAAAGTATCATATCGGTAACAATTTTTAAAAGAAAGGACTGGGAATTTCTCGTATACAATCATTGAATGATTACTTAAGTATATGATGCTTATTAGATTTTTACTGTTACTATTTTACTAGCTTGTGATGTTTGACAGTTCCAACACTCTATTGTGGAGTCGCAATGAAATGAAGATGTTATTATTATCATAAGAAGTATCATGTCCCGGAATCGATTAACACCACAATTATCTGCTTTTAAAAATAATACAAATAATACGAAATTAAGTTATGTCAAGTTCACCTTCATGGTAACTATAGACCGAGACTTTGGAGATAAACAAATAGTAGGCTTGTACTTTCTACCCAGTTTGAATTCGTTGGCTAATACTCAGCACGAATGTTCCAAAAATTGTAATCATATATACTAAGTGACATATAAATCCGAACACCCAGTTTAAATGGTTTTATTCTAATAAAAGTTGGTGAATGTATTTATCTTACTGTAAATAACAAGTGAAAAAATTTTCAGCCTTATCAGTTGGACATTCCGGTTTTTATACTGCTTTTTTTTAATTCACTAACGCTCTAAAAATGAATATTTCAGCCGCAGTAAAGAATCAACGTTGGCGGATTTTGGTTCTTGACATCCTTTACGATCGGTTACGATGCCTAGAGTACGGAGACCTGTACGATTTCGTCAACATAGTGAGTTTGATAGGGGCCGTATAGTGGGACTTCGGGAAGCTGGACTATCTTTTCGGGCAATTGCAGTTAGAGTGCAAAGAAGTGTAGACACTGTGGTTAGGTGTAGTCAGGCATGGCTTCGAGAAGGCCGTACGCAAAGAGCAAGGGGCACTGGACGACGCCGTAGAACAACAGACCGTGAAGATCGCCGCCTAAGATTATTGGCCTTAAGGGACCGTTTCTCCACTACCAGGTCCATTGCAAATGAATGGTTTGCAGAACACGGAAGACCTATTGGCATGCGAAGTGTTTACCGACGAATGAGAAGTTTTGGCTTATTTTCATACCGGCCACACTGGGTCCTCCCTTTAACTCGAGAACACCGAAGTAATCGCCTTGAGTGGTGCAGACAACGGTCACTCTGGGATCAGGAATGGAACAGTATTGTCTTTAGTGACGAGTCTCGATTTTGTTTAGACATGCACGATGGTCGTGCCAGGGTTAGAAGGCGACGTAGTGAGAGGAGGAATCCACAGTTTTTTGTTGAAAGACATGTTTATCACACTGTTGGAGTTATGGTTTGTGGTGCTATAGCTTATGGTTCCAGGTCACCTTTAATCTTCATCAGAGGTAACATGAACGCGCAGCGTTATATCCACGAAGTTCTAGAACCCCATCTTTTACCCTATCTTGACACCCTGGAAGATCCAACTTTCCAACAAGATAATGCCCGACCACATATTGCAAGAGTCACAATAGACTTCTTTCAACATAATGATGTCACATTGTTACCATGGCCACCAGAATCTCCCGACTTATCCCCAATTGAGCACGTGTGGGATATTATGGGTAGGAGATTGCTCAATTTGCAACGTCCTCCTCAGACTCTAGAAGCACTTCGAGAGGAGTTGGTGGTTGCCTGGAATGAGATACCACAGGAGGACATTGACCACCTGATCAGAAGCATGCCTAGGTCCGTTGGAGAATGCGTAGCACATCAGGGAGCATCCACACATTATTAAAGGTCAAAGGGCTTTAAAGCAGTGCAATCATTTTGAAATTTTTATCATTTACTTATTATGCTTCATTAAGTACTTACACAAAATTTTATCAAAATTAAACCATTTAAACTGGGTGTTCGGATTTATATATCACTTAGTATATAACAAATCGCAATTTAAACTCAGCATTGCAACCTAATGGTGACAGTGCTGGTATTTTAAAAGTGCCGTACTGCAAATTCCGAACGCCCTACTTACCCTCCTTACTACGTTCCTCCGTAACGGTATAGGGTTAAGCGCAAAAGGGGTAGAGGTAACAATATCCCCCTGATTGGCAAAAACTTGCAAAACCGGGCTTTTATCTTTTATGCACATCGCGTCTCGCCAAAAAAACCCTTTGAAATTCGGAACTGGTAATACCAGATGGTTTTGCAGAGTGTCATCTGGTCACGTAACAAATAAGACAAGCGATGGCCAGTTGCGTTTTTAGTGTCGCGCGCAAAAGGAACATTCTAGGGTATGATTGGCATCCTTTTGTCAGCCTTTAGCTCCTGCGGCGTATGGATTTGATCGGTCGAGTGTCTCTTTTTTTTCGTCCAGAGAAAAGCTTTTGTAGTCCTTGTTAAAACCGAGACCAGGTGGTAAGTTTGCGACAGGATAATACGTTAGATGCTGAAGTGGGATGCCACGATATGAAGATGCCACAAATGATTCTTCGATACGTGATTTTACAGCAAAAGACGACACAATCCACGAATTGGACTGGAGCGACGTTGCCTAGAAGGAGAATAACAATCTGCGCGATGAATGCCCTAAGCACCTGCAAAGTTAGTTTAAGCCGTGTATTGCAATGACGGAAGGCTCTCGACAGTTTAGCATCGAGACATCCGGTATCGTTAAAGTGGGTACCGGAACATGCTGGGATAAGGGGTAATGGCATGGCTCTCGCAATAGCACGACCAGGATTCTGAGCCAGGCCTATAAGTGCCCGCGAAGACAGAGAAGTGGATTTCTTGACAAAGCTCTCTAAAATGGAGACGCATCTTTAGACATCTCCGAAAGGCACGGGGGTTTATCGAAAGGCTCTGTGCTAAAGATGAACGCTTTTTTTATACTCCAACTACCACGAAGGCCTAAGGCCTAAACACCCAATGGGTACCGTGGGGCTATAGGGGGATACAGGGGAAAGGGGGAACGCCACACGGACTCTGGCGAGGGAACACGTGTGCATGCAACATGCACACATTCTGGCTCCGCCTACGAGATCCGCCGGGTGGTACCTCCACGTTCGACAGTCAGAGACCGTCTACCACCTACGGACAATCACAACATCCATAGCCAAGAGAAAAATTTCTCCTGGGACGGGACTCGAACCCGCACAGCGCACGGCGACTGATCAGGAGACCGAAGGGTCTACTACTGCGGCCACCGCTTTTGCCTTTCTTTGGATAGAGCCAACTCAAGGTTGTTGGTGGGACTGTTATCTGGTCAGAACACGATGAAGCGTCGCCTGTGTGAGTGCCGCAGACTAAACTGGGGTCCAACACTTTGGATTCCCAGAATATTCAGGATCAGAGCCATATCCAACTCTAGAAGGGCGGAGCTTGCGGCTTAGACTATAGTGATTACAAGGCAGCAACCGTGAACTGTTTCCATCCGGCCAAGATTTTGTGTTTCAGCAAGATGGTGCAGCGTGCCGTACCTCAAAAAAGTCTATAAAATGGATGGAAGAAAATAATGTACCACTTTTGAAATGGGTTTCTAGCAGTCCAGATCTGCCACCTATTGAAACTTTGTTGCACGAGATGACAACATCCTGCTCGTACAATCACCGAGACAAAAGCTTCAAGAAATATGGGATTGTTTTACACAAAATTTTTGCCAAAACTTGGTTAACACTATGCCTCAAAGAATTTCAGCCGTAATAAAAAATAAAGGTGATGTTACCCAATGGTAATCTTTCAATTGTTGCTTTGTTAACTTCGCGCCTTTATTCGCACATTGTTTATTTGTTCAGATGTTCTATTAGTTATAGGTCTAAGTGAATTCAAATATGTATTTTTTACGACTAGAGTGTATCTAAAATGTTTGTGAGAAAATAAATTGTTTTAGAAGTAAATAGTTTCGTCATGTTTAGTTTATGAAGGCATATTTTGGTACAAATCTTAAAGTGGGCCAACTGAAGTGGGAAGGGGCTCGTACAGATAAATTAAGAATAACAAATGGACCCTAGTTCATCGATTTCTTTTTTTTTGGAGCATCTAAGCTTATTTTTCTAAAATTGTCGGTTAACTGTTTACCAACTTTCTGACGTTTGCGAATAAACCTAGCCTCCTTTATGCTAGTCTATACATTGTCTTCATCATTGTATACATTGTATTCACTGTATACGCAATGTATACATTGTATTCATTGTATACGCATTGTAAACATCGAGACTTAGACAATTATTGTGTACGCGTAAACGTCCATCACTGACCGTTTCCCCCGAGGACACTCCAGCCGGGCAAATGCCTTTGGCAAGCTGTATCTGAGCAGAATCGCAGCTGGCGAGAGGTGTGTGGATGTATTTTGGCAGCGCGTGGCTGAGCGAGTTTGAGTTCGCTCGGTGAAGGAGACCTCCTGCTACGTGGGAGTATCTAAGACATGGCAATAGATAAGTAGTTATAAAAATAACGGGTTGATATCGTGGTTTCGAGTGGACAGAAATCGGACATCACGATAATTTACGATGCTGATTTCGAACGTGTTCATCAAAGAAACTTAAAATGTCACGGAGCCTTATTAAAAATCGTGTATGTAATTTATTCATACATACTACTTGTCAAACTGCACAGGCACTACGTGGCTTGCCATTTCAACGGTACCAAAAGTGAAACATCAGAAATAAACATCGTTGTACCACACGGTTCAATTCTAGAATTTTTGTTGTTCCTGTATTGTATGTGAACAATTTGTCTGGATTCATATCTGAAGGTGGTATATAATATAAGGTTGTGGCGTATGCAGAAAACACCGATATCTTGATTACCAGTCCAAACATCACTGAGCTGCCTGCAATGACTAAGAAAGGGCATACAGCAGAATCATTAAATGGTCTGAAAAGAACTTCTCTCTGATTAAACACAGAGAAGATCAGCAGGGCAATAACTAAAAATATCTACTCAGGTCTCAGAAACTGCTCCTCCACAAAAACTAAGAGATAACATTTTAACAAAGGTGAATAAAAAAAAAGATAAAACGTTGACTTTGTTCCTACAGCATGCTTCAAATATAGTCATTATGTTGCAAAAAAATAAGTTAATAACATTCTTTTTTTCTGGGTCTGACATTTTATGTAGATAGATAGGTAACGTTTTGCTAATTCATCACCAAAACAGCTGAGAAATCATCTAGCGAATAATAGTATCTTCCCCCACGTCTTGAAGTCTTTGTTGTTGAGTTATCCCAAAATAATTATCATGGATTGGTCTATATTTAACCATATCTTCTCATTCTAATTTCAATACTACTAAAACTGTTTCCAGTACAATTAATTAATGTAATGCATAAAATAGAAGCTAAAGACACACGAGCACTATCAAGCTCAAGACTTAATATGTCCCCAGGATTTGCGTCCAAAATTACTTGGCCTATATGAACAGTAGGATTGGCTATTCGCAAAGACCGAGGCAATTAAATGCTGATAAATAATTAATGCATTTTACATAATTTGTAATAATTAAAGCGAAAATACGTAAATTATGAGAGACTAGAGAGAGTCGGCCAGCTGCATGTGTCCCGGCAAAAACCGCCCGTCTTCCAGGACTGGACCTGCATCAGCAATTTGGAGATAATTCACATTTTTTCAGCCTGTACCTTTTGATAGTTAAGATGAGGAAACTCTCTGTTGCTGGATTGTCGTCGACACCGTACGAGAAAATACTTGATTGCTGTGTATAGTTTCCGAACCAAGAACGATTTCAGGCAGCACATTTTTCAGGCTAAATTCAAAGCTTCGGCGCTTCAAAATTTTGTACGAATATCATCAAATTCAGTTGCGTATTAAGCTTTATTTATTCTTCACAATAAATATTTCACCCGGCAAAGCCCTACAGCATTTTTAGGTTTCATATGAGAACCTCTTCAAAACCTCCAGCGTGTCTGTGAACGCTAGAAAGTTTGTTTAATCAAATAATTTGGTTGCGTGGATCTATGAACTTTGAATAACGTTGGTGATAAGGAGAACAACCATGTCTGAGACCTTCTGTTGGCTTTACCTTCAATGGCTTTCAGTTCACCTTCACCATCGATTCTAGATCTCTACACAGCAACTTTAGGCGGCAACATATAACTGACTGAATTAAGTTGTGCGCCATTTTTTATACACGCATTTCAATAGTTCGTACTCCGAAAAATATCGAGAGAGTTCGTGAAAGTGTAGTGGAGCGCCCTGAGACGTCTACTAGACATCGTTATCAAGAACTGGGTATTCGTCGCACGTCATTATGTACTATTAAAAAAAATACTTGCATTTGCGGCTATACAAAATTCAGTTAACCCAACAACTACAGCCTATTGACTATGAAAGTCGCCGACAATATAATAATAATAATAATAATATTTATTTACTCTAAAATACAGGGAACATGAAATGAGTAAATAAATATAATATATCCATAGGAGGACAATGCCTATGCATGGATCATATGTATGTTGAATTGCAAAAGATATAAAAAGAATAGTTAGAAAAAAATTATTGGTAAGAATGATAGAGCATTTATTGTGTAATATTTGAGATTATTCTATTAATGTGATTTCGCCCAATCGTATTAGTAATTTTTTTTAGAAACCTATTGTATGACTGTTACAATTTTATACTTTTAAATCATAAAATGTTGAATAACCTTCTAATTTATCAAATGTATTTATGTTTTTTTTTTGTATTGTTTTTGCAGTTTTTCTTTTTTTTGGGGTTAAGTGGCAGAGTAGCATTATGCTAAACTTCGCCCCTAAATAAAGACGATTTATTATTATTATTATCATTATTATTTTGAGTAATTGTTTTAAATTATTTGGTAAATGCTCGTACAGGTGACATCGTTTCATTAAAGATTTATTGGGTAATTTACATCTGGTGTTATGACTGTGTTTAATTATGTTGCTTTCACTAATAATTTTGTGATAATGATGGTATGCAAGAAGTAAAGTTGTTTAGTATCATATACTTGTTGCATCGTTATACAAGTCATCAGTTGGGTATAGTTTTGATTTGCCAAACATTGATTTTAAAATTGTTCTTTGAAGCACATCTAAATCGTTAAGGTATGTCGTGCATGCAGCACCCCATACTACTATACCATATGTTATGTGCGGCTCGATTAAAGGTTGATATATTATTCGTAGATAATATTCAGTTAATATACCGGTTAGAAATTTAATTTTTTTTGCAATGAATCTACTTTTCTTTAGTATGTAAGAAATATGTACATTCCATCTCAAGTGAGGATCTAGATAAATTCCTGAATATTTTGTATCATTATCTCTACTGATTTTTAGATTTTTATCATTTACCTTAAAGCGAAGATGGTTATATTTTGGTAGATGATTAGATAGTGATGAAAATGGTAAAAAATGAGTTTTAGTAGTAGTTAATTGTTAATTTTTGGTTATTAAACCACTGAATAATTTTGCAAAAGTCAATTATGATAACATCTTTTGAGTCGTTCCAATGCTTACCTTTATAGAGTATAGCAGTGTCGTCCACAAAACCGACTATTTTACCAGTACTATTTATTTTGAATATATCGTTTAAATAAATCTTGAATAACAGAGGACCCAAAATTGTATTACATTTAACAAACATTTCTTTACTATATGAGTTTAATAATTTTACTGATTGGAAAAGCTATTCTTTCTAAGATTTCCAAAAGTATATTGTGGTTAACTGTATCAAACGCTTTTTATAAATCCACAAATACGCATATCGATAGTAAAAATACCCCATCTGTTGTAGATATGTCCGCTATAAAACCATATTGATTTGAATTTAAAATTTTGAATTTATTAAGAAAATTAATCACTTTAGTAAGGAGTAATTTCTCAAAAACTTTAGCTAAACTTGATATAAGTGAAATAGGCCGATAGTTAGTCATATGCGTATTACACTGATCAACAGCCAAAAAATATCCTAAATAAAATCAACAAAATATTACTATTTTTAATGTGCTAAAACCGGAATGAAACTTATTTTTTCAATATTAGTTCAAGTTTTAGAGATACGGTAATTATATGTGTTCCTGCTGTGACAGTGTTAATATACTGTAATTCACAAGAATGCACGTGCTACATTTTTATATTCGGCAAGGAAGACGATGTAATCGGCATGATTGTGTTACGTTATACATACGTGTACATTATATTGTTTTATATTAGCCATTTTTTCCTCAGTTGGCTGACAGCGTTCATGCAAGATGTCTCGAAAGTGTGTAAACAATCCAGATCAGTTTTGTTACGTGTGTGGTGATGTGACTTTTGCGTCTCAGAGACGGTCTATTACTCCATTAATAACAAAGGCATATCAGCTTTATTTCGGTTGTAAGCTAGGTGATCAAGACAAACAGTCACACAGCCACATCTGCTGTAATACATGTGCTTCAAGTCTGAGGAGCTGGTTAAATGGCAAAAAACGGTCTATGCGCTTTGCTGTCCCAACGGTTTGGAGAGAGCTTACAAATCATATTAATGATTGTTACTTCTGCATGGTACCTTGTGTTGGACAAGCCACAGGTATGTTCAAGAAAAAAAAATCGGTTATTAACTACCCAAACATACCATCTGCGATGAGACCTGTGCCTCACAGTGACGAAAATCCTATTCCAAAACCCCCAGAATCCTACACTTGCGAATCAGAAAATGACTCAGATCATGGCGATCGAGTGATTCGTCAGGAAGAAGATATGCCATCAACGTCAAGAGATCCTGATTTTATACCGAGCACGTCATGTCACCAACCGCACAAAATAACACAGTCAGAATTAAATGATCTTGTAAGAGATTTAGAACTTCCAAAATGTAAGGCAGAGTTACTTGGATCAAGACTGCAGCAGTGGAACTTGTTAGAAAACGATGTTTCGGTATGTATTTTTCGTAAACGCCACAAAGACAGAACCATTTTTCAATATGGAGAATAACTTGGTTTTCTGCAGTAACATTAACGGCTAACTGGCGGCTTTAAATATAAACTATAACCCAGAAGAATGGAGATTGTTTATAGACAGGTCAACATTGAGTTTAAAGGCAGTGTTATTGCATATTGGAAATATTTTACCATCTCTTCCTGTAGGGTATGCAGTTCACATGAAAGAATCATATGACAATATGAAGTACCTATTGACATGCATAAAATACGATGAGCACCAATGGCATATTTGTGGCGATTTGAAAGTTGTTGCACTTTTACTTGGGCTGCAGCTAGGCTACACAAAGTTTTGCTGTTTTTTGTGTGAATGGGACAGTCGGGCAAAGGTACTTCATTACACCAGACAAAACTGGCCTGTTCGTCAATTCCTAGAGCCAGGTCAGAAAAATGTACAGCATATACCATTAGTAGATTCGAAAAAAAATTTATTACCACCACTGCATATCAAGTTGGGCCTAATGAAAAACTTTGTCAAGGTATTAGATAGAGATGGGTCAGCTTTTCAATACCTGCGTCAGAAATTTCCAAGACTAAGTGAGGCAAAGGTTAAAGAAGGTATTTTTGTTGGGCCACAGATTCGAAATATTTTGAAAGATACACAGTTTGAAAACACTTTAACAGGTATTGAAAAAACTGCTTGGAATGATTTCCGTCTGGTGGTCACTAATTTCTTGGGAAATAGAAAAGCTGACAACTATAAAACCCTTGTCAAAAATATGCTGTCATCGTATCAAAAGATGGGCTGTAATATGTCTCTTAAGATACATTTCCTACACTTACACCTGGACTTTTTTCCTGACAATTGCGGAGCCGTAAGTGATGAGCACGGCGAACGTTTTCATCAGGATATTTCAACAATGGAAAAAAGGTACCAGGGAAAGTGGAATCCTTTCATGCTTGCAGACTACTGTTGGACTCTTGGTAGAGATGCTCCAGAAACGATCCATAAAAGAACAGCAAAAAGACAGCGCATATAGTGATTCTTATAAGTATATGAATCTTGTTACTTTTTTTAATATATCCTTAAAAATGAAAAGTTTTTTTTCTAAACCGCAACTAATTTTTTTATGTCATTGTCATTTTTGGATTCAGCGTCCCAAAATTAACAAAGAAGTGCACTTTTCCCACAAGATACAATTAAAAAACTAAAATTTGTTGTCTAGTGTTATCAATAGCTTTATAGATTGGTATGATGATTGCTGTCTTGAACGCTGATGGAAATACTTCAGATTGAAAAAATTCTATGGATTCATCACATATTTGCTTAATATTATCTGTTTTTTGTCCTGTTTTTGTTTTTATTTCATTAATATTGTTTTTTGAATAGGATGACCCATTGAATATATTATTGACAGTGGACCATATGTGTCTAGAGTCATGTGACTTATTATTCAATTGTTATAAATAGTATTTTTTTCGCTTTTCACAAAAGTTCTATAAATTTGTTTTTATACTGATTATAATGATCTATATTTTCTTTTGTGGGTAAATATTTCATGATTTTATATAGTCTTTCTTTTTCGTATGCAGATTTTATTAGTCCTTTCGTCATCCAATCATTTCTGCTCTTTGCCTTGTGATTTAATTTAAACTTATTAGTACTAACTTCAATTACTCTATTAATTTTGCATATCAACTAATTTGTAGCTTTGTCTACAGAATTTGTTGAAAAAAGGTCGTCCCACGATTCCGTTTGTGCGTTAAATGTTAATTTTGAGTTGTCAATGAAATATTTGTAATTAAGGTTTCTTTCAAAGATAATAAAAATGCTGTGCTTTCGTCCTTCTAACCATGGACTGCTGTTTCGTGCTGTTTGGCTACTTCTCCACATGGTCTAGGTTTTGCGCTGTTTTATTTTGTATAAATTGCAAGTCCTCTGTCGATTGCAGAGTGCACCTGTTCCGGTCCTGTATCCGGCGTGTAGGGCAAAAAGAGAGGCCTCCATTTGACAGTGTTTCGGAGCATGCTCAGACAGTTTTTGGGCGAATTGATTTTTTCGTAGGGCGCCGCAGGCCGAGGGCCGACGCCGCTCGCCATACTGCCTGCCCGACGCCCTTCCCCTGTTTTAAACAGTTTTGCTAATGAGTTGGGATACGGACGTGTACGTGCAGAAGGCATCGCATGGCAACTGCCTAACGTACATCCGACCCTTACGCCATTTTATAGTTTTACGGTATGGGCCCAGAGATACAGTCGCGTATAATTCAGTATAAAACGATTCTATTTACAGTAAACAGAGTTATGATTTTAGATACATCCATGACACTGAGCATGACGCTGGCTACGATCTTCTCTGCCGTTTAAAAGTCTTAAGAGATACAGCTGCTGAATGCCATAAGAAAGATTTGTCATTTGAAAGAGATTAAGGCTAGTTCAGAAATAGAGAAAGTTGTTAGAATTCAATAATTTTTTACATCCTGCCATGATAAATAAGGTGGCCAGGTTTTCCGGTTCAGTTGAACGTTAAATTTCATGTGCCTTATTGGAAAGTTTTTTTGCTCAAAATACCTAGAGTGCGTAGAATTCGACAAGTGTCCTAGCTAAGTGACCTTGAGGGGTCGAATTGTCGGGTGAAGCCGGTCTATCGATAAGAGACGTTTCTAGGAGGAGCAACTGATGCACAATTTTTGGGCAAAAGTGAGAAGTCGACGTGGTGTAAGTCGTGACCCACAATTTGACCACATTCACCACACCGTGGGAGTTATGGTATATATACTATATATAATCAAGATCCCATTTACCCTAAAGGGTGTAGGTTTAAGCAAAACATTACAAAACCTACTATTATTTGTATATGAATTTAGCCCATTTTTTTTTGCTTAAAGCAAGTTCTTTGTGGCCTGTCGCTTCTCCTTTTTCCTAACATGTTAGTCTCCCAAACTTGTTTCACCGGTATGTTGTGACCCATTCTTTGCAAATGACCCCACCATCTCAGCTGCTTCATTTCTATGTGTTCTAGTATAGATTCTGTCTCTAGCTCCGTCCTTATAGTCTCGTTTTTTATTTTGTCCATTTTTGTTACCCTTTTAACTCGTCTCAAGTATTTCATTTCAACGCCTGAAGTTTACTTTTATGTTGTTGCGATAAAACCCAGGATTCGCCTCCATATGTATTATACACTGTCATTTTTGTTTTCTTGGACACCTCTTTTTTGTTGACGAAACCTTTACTCATCGCATAGTACATGTTGCTTGCCTTTCCAATCCTTTTAGAAATTTCAATTACATTTCTACCGTTAGGTTCTAATATAGCTCTCTGATATTTGAAGTAGTGCACCTGTTGTAATTTTACATTATCTATTCGTACGTCGATATTGGGTTTTTCATTTGACACAGCCATAACTTTAGTTTTAAGTTTATTCAGTTTCATACCATTATCTTCAAGGAATGTGTTCCAAATGTTCAAATTTTCCTCAACTCTCCCAACACTACCAGTTACAACACCAAATCATCTACAAATGCACACTCTGCTATTTCACTTTTTGCATCTTCCTGTATCCAACAAAAATTGGTTTTGTTCTTTGCCTACATAGTCTTATCGGATCATCCATAAATACTATAAACAATAGGGGACTAAGCCTTTCGCCTTGACGTACTCCCTCTGAAGTAGCGAATTCTTCGGACATCATATTTCTGGATATTACTCGGTTGTTAGTCTTGTGGTATATACTAATGATCATTTCTACTAATTTTACAGGAATATTTCTTCTCAGTAAATTCTCTCTTAACCTTTTTCGTGGAACTCTCTCAAAAGCTTCCTCCATACCCATTGGTTTTCCTTTTGGTGAAAATTTACTTATCAAGTTTTTTTCTCTATTATGTGTTGATAGGCCTTGAATTATGGTATGGGGTGTTACTGCTTATGGTAGCAGCTCATCGCTAATTTTCATCAAAGGTAATAAGTCGTAGAGCCTCACCTTATTCCATACCTTAACACCATCCAAAACCCAACAAGACAATGCTATACGGCATGTTGCTAGAGCATTGTTAGCCTTCATGGATCAACATCGCATTAACCGTTTACCCTAGCCACCAAAATCGCCTCACCTATCTCCAATTGAACATGTCTGGGACATGCTAGGTCGCAGACTTTTGCATTTGCAACACCCTCCACAGACTTGAGCAGCTCTTACTCACGAAGTTGCAATAGTCTGGAATGAGATACTCCAACAAGTTATCGACGACCTTATCAGCACGATGCCCAGGCATGTCAATGGGTGTATAAGAAATCGTGGATCCTCAACACATTATTGAACCAGCTTCTGCTATCAGTTGACGAATCAAGCTGAAAACGCCAAAAATTATTATTATCAGATTAACGTACGTGGGTGTATACCTTTTTTATCACTCAGTACATATT
The DNA here is from genome assembly GCA_963669975.1 of Acanthoscelides obtectus. Lineage (NCBI taxonomy): Eukaryota > Metazoa > Arthropoda > Insecta > Coleoptera > Chrysomelidae > Acanthoscelides > Acanthoscelides obtectus. Next base: position 5,394,029 of record CAVLJG010000004.1, on the reverse strand, counting down.
CAAGAGAGGCTTTTGCTAGATTGGACAACTTCCATACGACGCATTATTAAACCAGTGAATCTGTATCTGTATACATCAGTGAATCTGTATCTGAATACATCAGTGAATCTGTATCCGTATACATCAGTGAATCTGTATCCGTATACATCAGTGAATCTGTATCTGTATACATCAAAGATTCCAAGGACTTCTAAATCGACCATTGTAATTGATGACTCTTAGATGGTATTTATAGTAAGTAATCCATTTGGTAGTACTTCCTTCGAAAACATAAAAGCAAAACACTAAATTCCGTCGGGATATCTCCATTATAAAACAAATGAAGCAACCATATTATTGGTTTTTTGGAATTCATTTTTCCAAATGTCGGCCATCGTTGCAGACAACGTGGTCCATTTAGTAATTCCAATTTGGACGCCTCCATGCATTTATGTGCAATATTTGGCAAAGCAATAATTTAAAAAAAGGATGTTGAGAATGCTTCCTTATGTGGTGGTTTAACAGATACAGCTGATGAATGGCATAAGAAAGATCTGTTCTTTGATAGATATTGATCTACTTCTACAGAAATAGAGAACGTACATCCAAGAATGGTTTATCTTAGATTGGACAACTTCTGTATCTGTATACATCAAAGATCAATATGTCTTCTAAATCGACCACTATAATTGAATGGTGTTTAGAGTGAGTGATTTATGTGGTAGTACCTTGTCCAAAAGCATATAAGTAAATCAACAAACTGTGTGGCGTTGTCTTCATTATTATACAGAAGAACCATCCATACTACTGGTTTTTTGAAAACCATTTTTACAAATGCTGACAATCGCTGGGGATAACGTGGTCCATTTTGGAACAATTTCAAAAAATCTACAAGACAAGAATGCGTCTATGTTTGAATAAGAAATACAACTGGAGAAATTTGGTCATTTTTGTTTTTCTTTGTGCGAATATGGACTTCAATATCGAGAATCAGCAGTGATGTTCAAGACACCCTATACAAGGTACCTGGAATATAAGATACAAGATACTTTTGACATAAATATATCAGATACCAGATACAAATTAATTTCTACAATGATATCTGAAATGCTTAATACAAAATACGTATTTTTTAAATACTTCTAAAAGACAAAATACTTTTTTGAGAAAGTATTATACTTTTAAGGTTTTAATTGAGAGATATTCAAACATTTTATCACTCATTCTTCTTCAAATAGACCTGGTTATCATGCTGACAAAAGAAATGAGTCGCCTAACAGAATCAGAACTTGACAATCAAGTATTACTTTTGAGAAACATTAGTTTTATTGTAGGACAAACATTTAAGCTCTTGAAGTTAGTATCTTTATTGTTAGTGATTCTAGGTTAACAGTGTTGCTGGTAGACTTCTGACCTGACATATAATGAGTCTCGTCTTTTGACCTTTGAGCCTCCGATTTTTGTTTTCAACATCAACACCTTTACTCAATTTGCTCACTCGAAATTTTTAAAAGGGCGATACTGTTAGGGCACACAACAAAAAATATAGAATTATGGATGATCTGGGTTAGGAAAGAGTCACTTTGACTCCAGAGTAAAGTTTTAAGGGTGCGTTCAGTTTTTATGCTAACGCCACTATTACTAAGATTATTTTAGCAAAGATTGTATAAACTAAATACCGAGATACCAAATAAAATATTTTCCAATACTAGTGACTAAATGAATTTTAAAGAAGTATTTAAGATGAAAAAAAAAACGTATTTTGCCTCTTGTATCTGCATTCTAGATACTTGAACAAGTCACGTCTCTGACAATCAGTGGACTAGGACAGTGTTCAATATTTTTTGATTTCTCGACCCTAATATTTTAGTTAATTCATCCTCTGCAACTGTTTTCGTCGCCGCCCTTGAGTGAATAGCATTTTTCAAACGGATTTTAATCGCACGATCCTATATAGCTCCATATAGCTGATTCAGGCATAGCGAAGTAGTCAGACGACGGCAAAGAGAAGAGAAAATGGCCGTTGACAGTGCCATTTTTCAAATTAGCAGCTTATTTTGGACATTATTATTTCGTGAGTCGGACGATGCTGGTGTCAAAAAGCGCGGCTGACTTTACATAAATACCGAACTAGATCCGCTATAGATCCGTGGATGGCGGTATTAAAACAATATGAAGTCTGGTCTACGCCTGGCTGGAGAATAACTGGATTTGTTTAATAAATGACGCGCAATTACGGGGTCAGAAATATGACGTTTCATTTTCCAGATTTTTTCATCCAGAAATACGTCCCTTGGCAGCTTAGTCAGCAACGTGACAAAGTACAGGAGACGATTTCCAATTTGGACGTTCACATACAATTTCTAACGTCATAGACTTGTTGTCAAGAAAGCTGTTCTAACTCGCTACTTTGCTGATGCCCGTTCTTGTGATGCTAAAAGAGTCTTCGTTGTGCAAACTAAAATACTAAACTTCAATAGTCTGGAAAGACGTAAGAAGGTATTTGTAAAGCTTGAATTGAATGACCTTGAGAAGAACTCATATATACTTGAGCCTTTACTCTATCCAAAATCAGGGACATAAGATTTCAAGCAGCAAAATTAGTTATACAATAAACTACCAGAGAGCTTGAAAAACATGAACCTCAATGTGTTTAAAGCTAAAATGAAGTCACTAATGATAACATCATATTATTCTATTGATACATACTTTTAAGACACGTACATCTGACAATAACAAGTTATATACATGTTACTTATTTTTTTAATCTTAATGTGTTGTGTGTGTATGTGTAATATGATTTTATTCGCGCTGTGTGATTGTGTAGATTGCTTTTCTCCTCTTTTACTATTCGTCATCATTCGTCAGAGCGGTCCGGTGGACCTTTGCACTTAGTTAAAAGTATCGTCGGTCTGTTAGTCTGTCAGGTCTGGCTACCCAGATACCGAACATGTTTAAGGGGAAAAGGGAAAGAAGGAAAGAAAGGAAGGAAGAAATAGAGCAAAGAAAAGAAGTAAATCATTGGAAATAGCTTAAGCATTATTGCTTTGACTACTCGAATTATTTTGTAACTCCAAAAAATAATTTTGATCGGTTTTGTATACTGAAATAGTTTTGGCTGGTCTGAATTTTGATCACAGTGCGAGACGCGAATGTTTGCGAACTTGTTCGACTGTGTAGTCTACTGAATCACGCAACAGAGGGTTGCTGTGCGACTCGCCTCTATTATAACGCCGCTGCGCCTGTTGTTTTACGTAATTCCTTAGATATGAGAAATCAAGATCTCTGTGAATAGTCTCATTTGACACGTACCAAGGAGCGTTAGTAATTGTGCATAGGGTTCTGTTTTGCAGGACTTGCAGCCTGTGACTGTGCGTCTTGGCAAGAAAACACCAAGCCGCGCATGCGTAGGTGATTGCGGCTCTTATGTCCATTTTATACAACCGAATCTTGTTGATTAAACTGAATTTTGAATTTCGGCACAACAAAGGATAAAGCTGCCGAAAGGTAATTTGGAATTTTTGTTTTCAAAATATCAGTATGTTTCTGCCAAGTCAACCCCTTGTCAATGATGACTCCAAGATACCTGACAGATTGCTGCCATGGTATACGAGTTCCATTCTCTGATATCTCTGAGGGAGCACCGCGACGTCTTTTAGTACAATAGATTGCCTGCGTTTTCGAAGTATTAATTTTGATCAACCACCGATCCGCCCACTCCAATACTTCCTCCACCGCACTTTGCAGCCTGTCGTAAACGAGGTTACCAGAACAAGACTGGGCTAGCAATGCAGTGTCGTCAGCATAGAGATATACTTCACAGTTGCTGGTGCAAGGGACGTGATGTATATAAAGTGAATGAAGGATTGGTCCAAAGACCGAACCTTGAGGAACACCGGCTTTTACGGATCGTGTTGTTGACAACACATTGTTAATTTTGTTCCGAAACTTCCTTCCTTCTAGAAAAGATTCCAACAGTTTTAGTAGCCAAAATGGAAAACCCTTTTGGATGAGCTTATACAAGAGGCCCATGAGCCACACCTTGCCAAATGCCTTTGATACATCTAAAAGCAAGACACCAGTACTTTTGTTCAGGGTGAACCCCCTGGTTACATGCTCCACCAGTCTAACTGCCTGTAGCTCCGTACTATGCTCAGACCGAAAGACGAATTGCACGTCAGGAATCACATGGTGATCTGACGAGAAATTCTCAAGGTGACGATAAATCACATTTTTAGCGGGCTTAGAAGGAGCTGACAGCAGACTAATGGGACGGTAATCCTGGGGGAATATCGAACCTGCCTTCTTTGAGATCATGATGAAATTCAGCGACCTTACACGCCTTAGGAAAGTAATGAGTTCTGAGCATGGCATTGACTATTGCCACCAGATAAGTCAAAGCCTTGAGTGAAAGCCACTTCAGTGCTTTGTTGGTGATTTTTTACGCACCTCTGGGTCATTAATGTGGCTTTGGAGCTCTGCTGGTGTGCAAAACGGAACCTTAGAATTCGTCGTTCCTCGTCAAGGTCATTGTCCAGATCATAATTGGGAGAGAACTGCCTTTCCATGACGTCAGCAAAAACCTCCACTTCATCCTCAGTCCTGAAAACTATGCCTCCAGCACCATGGATATGTGGTAGTTGTTTTTGCCTTCCGTTTCTGAGCGAGTTTGCCACTTTCCAGAGAGGAATTCTTGATTCAAGCATTAGGGTTGCTTAATCGCAGCCCTTTTTTCAGAAATTTTCCGACGAATGTCAGCCTCTTTTAATATATACGTTTCCTTTTTAAGTGACATAAATGATTGATGACTTTTCACGTATTTTAATACCATTATGTTTTTATGATTAAATTTTACCTCGCATAATTTTTGATGCTTTAATTAGACAGTTCTTTCACACACACATTCTGTGAAATTTACTGTTGACTTATTGAATAAACATCATTTTTTCCTCTTCTTCCTTCCTGCAAAATTTGCAATAATTTTTTTAGAAATTACCGACATACGTCATACATATCGAAAATACATCTCTGTCCTTGAAGCTATAGTGGCAAATCTACAGGGAAATTTGTAGACTTACCGGAGTCGGAAACGAATAAAGTTCTGGCACCAAAAAAATTACATATTCACCTCCCACTCCCTACAGCCTCCAACCTCCGATTTTCAACGCTTCCAACATTTTTTCTGCAAATGATCAGAAGCCTCTTGAATGTCAAGTCAAATCCTGACTTCTATACAAGCCACCATGAAACTCGCTCATATAATAGCCGACACACAGACAACATGTACCCAAAGCCAGAACAAGAACTGCAGTTAAGTACCATGGCATACAATTTTATAATATATACTAAGTGACATATAAATCCGAACACCCAGTTTAAATGGTTTTATTTTAATAAAAGTTGGTGAATGTATTCATCTTACTGTAAATAACAAGTGAAAAAATTTTCAGCCTTATCAGTTGGACGTTCCGGTTTTTATACTGCTTTTTTTTAATTCACTAACGCTCTAAAAATGAATATTTCAGCCGCAGTAAAGAATCAACGTTGGCGGATTTTGGTTCTTGACATCCTTTACGATCGGTTACGATGTCTAGAGTACGAAGACCTGTACGATTTCGTCAACTTAGTGAGTTTGATAGGGGCCGTATAGTGGGACTTCGGGAAGCTGGACTTTCTTTTCGGGCAATTGCAGTTAGAGTGCAAAGAAGTGGTTAGGTGTTGTCAGGCATGGCTTCGAGAAGGCCGTACGCAAAGAGCAAGGGGCACTGGACGCCGCCGTAGAACAACAGACCGTGAAGATCGCCGCCTAAGATTATTGGCCTGAAGGGACCGTTTCTCCACTACCAGGTCCATTGCAAATGAATGGTTTGCAGAACACGGAAGACCTATTGGCATGCGAAGTGTTTACCGACGAATGAGAAGTTTTGGCTTGTTTTCATACCGGCCACACTGGGTCCTCCCTTTAACTCGAGAACACCGACGTAATCGCCTTGAGTGGTGCAGACAACGGTCACTCTGGGATCAGGATGGTCTTTAGTGACGAGTCTCGATTTTGTTTAGGCATGCACGATGGTCGTGCCAGGGTTAGAAGGCGACGTGGTGAAAGGAGGAATCCACAGTTTTTTGTTGAAAGACATGTTCATCACACTGTTGGAGTTATGGTTTGGGGTGCTATAGCTTATGGTTCCAGGTCACCTTTAATCTTCATTAGAGGTAACATGAACGCGCAGCGTTATATCCACGAAGTTCTACCCCATCTTTTACCCTATCTTGACACCCTGGCAGATCCAACTTTCCAACAAGATAATGCCCGACCACATGTTGCAAGAGTCACAATAGACTTCTTTCAACATAATGATGTCACATTGTTACCATGGCCACCAAGATCTCCCGACCTATCCCCAATTGAGCACGTGTGGGATATGGCGATTGCTCAATTTGCAACGTCCTCCTCAGACTCTAGAAGCACTTCGAGAGGAGTTGGTGGTTGCCTGGAATGAGATACCACAGTAGGACATTGACCACCTGATCAGAAGCATGCCTAGGCGCGTTGGAGAATGCGTAGTACATCAGGGTGCATCGACACATTATTAAAGGTCAAAGGGCTTTAAAGCAGTGCAATCATTTTGAAATTTTTATCATTTACTTATTATGCTTCATTAAGTACGTATACAAAATTTTATTAAAATAAAACCATTTAAACTGAGTGTTCGGATTTATATGTCACTTAGTATATTACCTAAGAAACTAAGATCTCTAGCATACAATGAACTTTTCTCTTGTCGATAGCTTTTTTCACCATTTTCACCATTGACGACGTCCTCAACCATAACTTCGTCAGGGACACTCAATAGTTATATTTCATGCTATATTTTCTTTATTCGAACCACCAATATACACTATAGTTTCAACGCTTATGTCATTTGTTTATTAATTTTGTCGTAGTTTGTTATAGTTTTATCTTTTATACTTTTTATAGTCACCCTTCCAATCATAAATGTGTGTTATCTGTAGCGTTTGTTATTATACAGGGTGACTTTGAAGTTGAGTCATTAATTTTCAGATAATGATTGTAGAAGGAAGATAAACCAAAATATGTGTGTAAAAATAAAAAAAAAATAAAAAAAAAAATTTACCTTGTTTTATAAAGTATCCTCCCGACAAGTATTTCAGTGCGGACCTGTATTTGATCGTGAGGTCCCCTGTGAGGTCTTAAGTCACCTGATTCACAAGCCCGTTGTACTACATTAACAAAGGCACGAGGGGTTGGTTGCACTCGATTGGGAAACCGATCCGCATAAACATGTGCCATTTTTTATTTCGTTTGAGCCACGCAACACATACCACTATTCACTGACACTAACTGTATACAAATGAATGAGATACCTGTAAAAACATCGTTCCAAATTCTTTCGCTTTTTTGTTTCCGATGCGATGAACCGATACGGCGGATTATATCCATTGTCGCCAAACACGACCACATAATATTGTTATTGAGACAGGGCGGTACTCAAACTTCCAAAGGGCTATAACTTTGTTACTTTAATTTTACCAGGAAAATGGTAAAGGAAAAAACATTTCTTTTGATCAGATCTACTCACTGTTAAAATAAATGACCCAACTTCGAAGTCACCCTGTATATATTGTTAATCAACTATTTTCTTCTTGCAACTAAGCTTCTATTATATTAACTTTGGTAAGCACGCTCTATGTAAGAACACCAATAAGCCATTATTATTATCGGGCCGGACAGTTAGACCGATCAATAGACAAACCGACAGGCCGAACGAAAACATTCAAAACTCATATCTTATTTCCGAAATTATCGCAATTACAATACTTCCTCGCCAGTGGCTTGGAAAGAAAACAAAATCGGATCTGCTTGAAATGCTAGAAAGAGGATGAAATACTGTTCAACCTCCTGGCCACCACAGACTGGTTGGATATTAAGACCCTCATTCGAAGGTCTGGCTATGTTAACGCTTGCGTGTATAACATATTAATAATGCTCAATTTATCTTATTTAAACCTGGAGCATAAATAAGTAAATAATGAAATGCCGTTTTATTCATGCATCACAATATATCCATCTTATTTACGTCGATTTGGAATCTTAAATGCTGTTTGTGCTGAAAAGCCTCCGTTTCATATACTGAATAAATGAACACTTCTCCCACCAGACGGTCCAATTATTCACACAAGTTCATTTCGCATTCATCTTATTTACCTTCATTTAGAATCTTAAATGGTGTTTATGCCCAACTGTCTATTTTATTAACGCATTGCGGCCACCATATTGACAGCATTTCCACCAGTTTAAGTTGCAAATTTGATTTTAATCTTTGATCTGTTTACCATTCCTACAGGCTGTCATCAAGTTGAGAAAATTTAACAAGGGAAGTACATTTACTAATCATAACGTCTGGCGCGCTCTGGTTGACATAACTGGTCGCTCTTATGTCCAGAACGCTGGATTTGAATCGTCGTGCTTTATGTTAAGGCAGCCACCCACTTTTGCTCGACTATAGGCACTAATTACTGCTTTTGTGCTTTCGACCAACCGCGTACAGCTATTTTATGCTTCCTGGCAATCAACACAAATGTCATCTATACTTTAACCGAGATACCAAATGTTTTTGAGCTATTAGGTCGTTGTTTTGAACCCTTAATGTTTCGTTAACATGGGCGGTTAATATTATCTATATTACCTCTTAGATCTAACTGCGCAGGGTTCAGGGTAAAAATGAGATTGCATTTTTGTAGTATGAGACGTCATTTAGATGGAAATCGTTCCATAATTGAATATCGGATCTCCAGAAGACTAAGACTGGAAAAGTGTTGTCTTAATACTACAGTATAGGACTAAGGTAGTGGCTACAACTAGGCCACTAAATTTACACCACTGATACACTTTGTACGGTAAAGGCACAAACAAGAGAATCGGTGTCGCAATATAGTAAAACTAGCATTTCGTTCATTTGTATGTTGGACACTTTTGAACGCATTTAATGTTATTTTTCAAAGGCCAAATTGCTTATAATCACGTATCATCTCTATATTTTTAACAGTTTTTGGGGGTAGTGGATCAGTAGGTACCACAAGTTGGAATTCTTAAGTTTATGGCCATACATAATATTCTACATATTATGCCCTATCTGAGGTTGAATATATGATCTCTAAAAAGTTGTTGATACGAGGGATGTCTTTCAAGTTTTGCATATGGAAATAAAACAACACGGTAGGCATTCTTGTTGCGATAATTGTCTCTGAAAGTTGTTATAAATTATGGCGCGAAAATGTTCTCGTTTGGGTTCCATTTTTTTAATGACTTGGTGACACTTAGAAATTCACTGTAGTGAGATCACTGCACGTATTGTTGTGAAACTTTGAATTTAAGTTTACTAAAGAGTGAGGTTAAGATTCAGTACTGACGTTCGATCCGCGCGGCCTACTATGTTTCTATATGCAAAACTTAAAAGACATCCCTCGTATTCTCATTTACGCTTAACGAAATTTAAGCAGCGTTAGATTTTTATTTTGTGAAACGCAGATCCTCGATGGATTGTTTTGTTGTTAAAGAATCTGCGAAATTATCGAGATGTCCTAGAAGCAAAGAAGCACTTGCACTAGGCAGTTCTTGGTGCTTTACCACTGACCCTGTTGCATTTTTGTATATACTTGGAGCACCATGAAGGCCTTAGGCCTCAATACTCGTATCAAAAAAGGGAAGAGGGGTGTCACATAAACTAGAGAGATCACGATGAGTCATGCACAGATTCTGGCTTCGCCTTACAGATCCACCGGGTGGTACCTTCACGTTCAACAGTCCGATATTGTCTACTATAGGCGGAGAACCACAAGATCCATAGCTGAGAGAAACGTTCTCTTGAGACGGGACTGCTGGTACTCGCGCAATTCTCGGCGACTGATTGGTTGACACGCAGGGTCTACCTATGCAATAAAGCTACATTTAATTTAACTTTAATTTTTCTATTCAAACCCTTCTGACATCAATGCTTACTTAGACAGTGTTTTAGCATCTCAGTGGCCTTCCCGTAAAACGTTGTGCTCTGAAAACTGCTCATCTACTTCAACATTCCGTTTCTCATAGACGTGGTTCCAATTTTGGAAATATTGAATTTACTGATGCCTAGGACTGACGAATGCGGTAGGCAGCCTAGCAGATCAAAGTCTGCCATAGCAACGCACCACTTGTTAGCTTCCCCAACGCTTCTTGTTGAAAGTTTTGGCAATTTTAGATGGTTCCTGTGACTCTACATGTCCATATGATGCGCTGCTTTAAGGTTTTAGTCAGTCAATATTATGACAGTGAGCTCAACTTCTATACCAGCGTTCAACTGTATCATCAGGAACTGCAAACCCTCCAACAGCCGCCACAATATTGATATCAATTTTGGTCAGACATTTTATTACGGCTCTTTGCTTAAAAGGATTTCTATTACAATCTTGAACCAAAAAGCACACGATGCCAAAAATGTTTGACATATAAGCCTAATGTTTTGTTAACGCAGCGTACTTAGATCACTTGTTTCACTGAGAAGATCATTCATCAAACAAGCAGGGGAAAATCGCAGAGGTCAACCCGTCAAACGATATTCGGGGCTGGTAATTTGTCAACCTCAGTGGAACTTCTAGAATTTGTCTTATTATTGCTCCTTGAATCCATTGTGTTCTATCTGGACGTTGGCAGCTTAAAAAAAAACATGGAAAATGCTCAGAAGGCAATATTTTATTACCTGCGTACAAAATAAGTACTTGGCATTTATAGTTAACTATTGTAATAATATTAAAGATTAAAACATAAAAAACTTCATTGCTCTGTTAACCGAAAAAAAAACTTATCGAGGGACCCCACACAAAACAATGTCTTTGGTGGCGAAACCGCACAACAGACGGAATGATTCGCATTATCATATGGATGTTAGACGAGACAAAAAAGGATGTTTATAGACCATCTGTGGATCGTGTCTTGAGACCGTCTCCAGACTGCTTATAGACAAATTGCGCAACGAGGTCTACTAGTGTGTACTAAGCTTAAGGGTTAAGCATCTGAGCTGCCCATTAAACAAATCAAGTGATTGGTCCAAATACTGACACAATCAAGCACTTCTATTATATCAGCAGGCGATAAAAATGTCAATAGGTTTAATCAATTATTTTTTGAAATTCAACATAGATGTTACAGTTCTTGTTCAGACTTTCGTTGTCGAACTTATATTCACGGCATAGTTGTTGTTTCCTCAGTTTTCGAATCGGTGCTGCTCGCATGTAAAAATGCTGGGAATATTTGGAAAAAATTATATCTGTTAGATCGTAACTATTTTGATAATGTATGTTTATACGAAACAAGCACAGGAATACAGGGCTGAAGATATTCACGTGTCGTGCAGAAGCTCTGTGATTGAAACGAATTCAATATAACAACATAAATAGACGCATACGCGGGAAGAGATGCGGAATGTGTGATATTGACTTTGAGCATCAATCGACGCATTTTCTGGACAGGCGACAGGCGCACCGCTAAACAAATCTCATAAATGTCTATTTACAATTTAGGCGTTCATCTAACATGGTGCTTCGCTGCAACACCAACCCTGAACGAAATCACACAAGTTTTACACACTTTTCAAATTACTACTGAGCAACAAACACAACATAACTCGCCTTATAAGTATAGCTATTATATTACCCAGACTTAGATTTGACACAAGTCACAATGCTCGTATATGAATAAATCGTAAGAATTGTGATGTAAACGTACGTGATGTCAAAGAGGGATACCACACCATCGCAAACTCCTATAGCTACAGGGGTGGGGAATAGGGACGCAGGAAAGTAAACGTCAATTTGACATAGACGCCATCTTTGTTTTCTGTCACCGACATGTCATTTTGTTAGTTGAATGTTTACCATTGTTTCGCGCGCTTCGTGAACATTTCGGTCGCAACAACCGCCCAAACGAAACAACCATCGGTCGTCTGGTGCGTAAATTCGAGGCAACAGGTTCTGTGGCAAATCTGCCAGGCTCCGGCCGGCCAAGGAGCGTTCAAAATATTGCTGTTGTGAAGGAGAGTGTGAGAGACGATCCGACACAATCAACAACGCGTCGATCCCAAGAAGGGGGCATTTCGAGAACCAGTTTGCTCCGCATTCTCCACCAGGATTTGAATGTACACGCCTACAAGATCCAATTGACGCAAGAGCTGCGTCGGGCCGACCATTTTTCGCGCCAAACGTTCTCAGATTGGCTCCTTGAACACCGCCAAATTGATGCCAATTTTTCATCAAAAATCATGTTCAGCGACGAAGGGCATTTCACTTTGAATGGGACGGTAAACAAGCAAAACTGCCGCATCTGGGCGAACGAAAATCCCCGTGAGTATCAAGAGCAGCCGATGCATCCTCAAAAAGTGACTGTGTGGTGTGCATTGTAGTCAAAAGGCATCATCGGACCTTACTTTTTCGAAAATGCGGCCGGGGACGCCGTTACCGTCAATTCTGAGCGATATCACGTGATAATAGAGGACTATTTTTTGCCGCAACTAAAGGAATGGATATGGACGATGTTTATTTCCAACAAGACGGTGCAACATACCACACAACCAACGTCAATATCCATCGATCGCAGTCCTTCTTCGGTGATCGCGTGATTTCGCGCAGAGGAAATGTGCCATGGCCACCAAGATCGAGCGATTTGACTCCCTTGGACTTCTTTTTATGGAGATATTTGAAAAGCAAAATATACGTCAACAAACCAGCCACCCTCCAAGAACTCAAAAACAACGTCATGGCCGAGGTAAATGCCATAGAACCGACCATGTTGCAAAATGTCATTGAAAATTTCGACCATCGCGTGGACGTCTGTAAATCCAGTCGTGGTGAACATTTGAGCGATATTATTTTTCATACATAAATGGTATAAATGAACCTTCAAAATAAAGTAGAAGTCTAGGCGGGGAGCCGTGGGGGGGCGCCACTGAGTAGAAGCTTCATGAGTGGTCCGCCTTACAGGACTAGAATGCTACAATATCACACAACACAAAGTTATTGGTCCTAACGGTAGAAGAGAGCTAGACTACTCAGAGCCAGTTGATGCGAGGTACACCTAGGACTTTTAAGAAGATATTTGGTGTTTGTAGATAAATTTTTCTGTGCACGCATAAGGCCACCTTTACAGTTAGAGACATAATCTTCTGCGACCGATGATGAAAAGCGAATTGACATGGAAACTGACATACAATCAAATCGGAGTGATAACTGTAAAATAAAATCTAGATCCATAAACAGCTATTACGTCTCCTGATAACAGTTCTTCTGTTTTGTCACTCAGCTAGTCTATAAGGCAATATACCGAACCTTCCCCTATAAGTGCTACTTGCATGTACCTTGTTGATGATTTAAAAATGAAAGGAATAATACTCCTACATGTGCAAAGACCAGGATCCCATATCCTGTACGTGTAAAAAATGCTAAGGATATTTTTAGAGCAATCGTAGGTATGGCGAAAAATAGAATATTTTCGTTTTTGTTGCAAAGAGACATCTATGGGCGGCACTGCTCAACTTGATAAAAATCAATATCCGCACCTGAAAGAACAGACGTCCGGAATGAAAAACAAATGAGAATCAACCATTTTACAGTTTACAGTGGCATATATCTTTTATTTGGAGGACAGTATTAAAATCTTTCATGGTATTAATCTAACAACTCTGTCATTTAAATGCTTAGAGACATGGTATGTCAGATCATGAGTTCTTAGATGAGGATGCTTGTTGTATAAACTATTCGCAAAAATATCTAATACCTGAACATATCAGTCAGATCCTTATGTTATGCGATGTTGTCAAATGTATAAACTCATGTCACTTGTTTGAGCGTGTAACAAATTCTATCAGCTGGGTTGGTTATTGCAAGGATTATAAAAAAATTGCTACATCTAGGAATCTGTGAGATAATGTTAGTGTTTATTAAACTGGCATTTACAAGGAGCAGTTTGTGTTATAGGAGATAATCATTCCATCGAAATGACATGCACTGTTTTGAAACAACTTTTCAGAAAAGTATTTATGCGGAAAGTTGTGGGTGCAGCCAAGGGGCTTTGTAAGGTTTCTAAAATGAGCGCCATTTGTAGCAAATAGGGCAAAAAACATAGCCACTTAGGCAACTCTCAGATATTTTAAGAAGATTCATGTTGTTTAGTAAATATCTCAATTTCATTTAATTGTCTGCTATTTAATCAAAGCAAGTTACTCGTATTGACCATGCACTCAGTGTAGCAAAATCTGAATCACTGATCAGAAATGCGTCATGGAAATTTCAAGATGGCTGTCAGAGATTTTGGTATTATTTTGACTATCAACGTGTTAAGGAGGAAGGAGCGATAGTTAAGATGCGACTATGATAACACTAAATTGATGAAAGTTCTTAGCTAGACTGAAAACAGAGCTCTTACGAATATGAAAAACTTTCGAAACTTCATGCTTACAAAGCTCTGAGTGCCAAAATTCGAGTACTGTCTATTACGCGACGTGACCCAAAAAATCAATAATTCTAACTTTTTGTACGAAATTTATTGGACATAAAGCGGTAAGCTAAGCTGAGCATATTCAAGCAAGAAGACATCCACAAACCTCAAACCACCCCCAAATACGGCGTACCTTCATCCATTTCCATCAAGCGGTCGCTTCGATCTGCGCACAAAAAGAGTCGCACGACAAAAAGGTCCAACAAAAAACACACGGTACGGTCCTGTACGCGTCCAAGACCCGACCTGAGTAACGCCAAGATGTCCTGTATGATCCGGACTGTCACCTAGCACTGAATCCCGCGAGACTTCGGCTTGCGACCGTCCGACATATCGGCCCGGTTCAAACAACGTGAAGAATCAATCGTTACATTTGTAAACAGGCTTGTCACTGGAGAGGCGAATGTTCCCCCTCCCCCTCTGCAGCGCTCGCTGGCGCTCCCCATTTGGTTATTGGCTCATTGCTATCATTGATTGAGTATTATTGTTTTGGAATGCGCGTTTTTAAAACTCTCGACAAACATGCATGCCAGGCGGGAGCGCGTGTGACGTATCGCCGCTCGGCATTTTTTTTTGTTTTTTCTCTTCTATTTTTTCGTTTCTCGTCTATTTTTTATCGGAAATTTTCATTTTATTTCGTGGCGGCGAACGTATACCTTTTGCAACAGATGATTTTGTTATTGCCAGCACAGTGGCGCGCAGCTGATCTTTAACATCTTAGTCACTGTAAATGCGCTTCAGCTGATGTAAAACGTATTAAAATGGAAACTTGCACGTTTAAAAGTAGCTTAGATTGAAAAAAATTTAACTGTTTCCACTTGAAAATCTTCAAAAGCCAAGGAAGCTACAATCTTAGCTTATTATACAGTGACACGGACTCACTAATTTGATATTACCTTTCTTTTAGTAATAATTTGCTCCTTTAGCAGCAGCACTTCAAAGAATTGGGCAATATTAGAAACTGGTTAGAGTACCACACGGTACAGTACTGGAACCACAAATTTTTGATAGTTGATTCATCATTTTGCCATTGAAGTATCGTTATCATTGGTTGAAAATGATAGTTTTGGAATGCGCGTTTTTTAAAATCTCGACAAACATGCATGCCAACGGGTACGCGTGTGACGTATCGCCGCTCGGCATTTTTTTTGTTTTTTTCTCTTCTATTTTTTCGTTTCTCGTCTATTTTTTATCGGAAATTTTCATTTTATTTCGTGGCGGCGAACGTATACCTTTTGCAACAGATGATTTTGTTATTGCCAGCACAGTAGCGCGCAGCTGATCTTTAACATCTTAGTCATTGTAAATACGCTTCAGCTGACGTAAAACGTATTAAAATGGAAACTGGCACGTTTAAAAGTAACTTAGATTGAATAAAATTGCACTGTTACCACTTGAAAATCTTCAAAAGCCAATGAAACTACAATCTTAGCTTATTATATAGTGACACGGACTCACTAATTTGATATTACCTCTCTTTTAGTAATAATTTGCTCCTTTAGCATCAGCACTTCAAAGAATTGGGCAATATTAGAAACTGGGTTAGAGTACCACACGGTACAGTACTGGGGCCACAAACTTTGCGATTTGTACGTTCATAATTATCTTTGTTTGTTAATCGCTTATTGCTCGTTACTTGATCACAGCTTAGTTGATTCATCATTTTGCTATTGAAGTATCATTATCATTGGTTGAGTATGTTAGTTTTGGAATGCGCGTTTTTTAAAATCTCGACAAATATACATGCCAGCGGGCGCGCGTGTGACGTATCGCCGCTCGGCATTTTTTTTGTTTTTTCTCTTCTATTTTTTCGTTTCTTGTCTATTTTTTTATCGGAAATTTTCATTTTATTTTGTGGCGGTGAACGTATACCTTTTGCAACAGATGATTTTGTTATTGCCAGCACAGTGGCGCGCAGCTGATCTTTAACATCTTAGTCACTGTAAATACGCTTCAGCTGATGTAAACCGTTATAAGATGGAAATAGGTACGTTTAAAAGTAGCTTAGATTGAAAAAATTGCACGGTTTCCACTTGAAAATCTTCAAAAGCCATGGAAACTACAATCTTAGCTTATTATATAGTGACACAGACTCACTAATTTGATATTACCTTTCTTTTAGTAATAATTTGCTCCTTTAACATCAGCACTTCAAAGAATTGGGCAATATTAGAAACTGGTTAGAGTACCACACGGTACAGTACTGGGGCCACAAATTTTTGATAGTTGATTCATCATTTTGCCATTGAAGTATCGTTATCATTGGTTGAGAATGATAGTTTTGGAATGCGCGTTTTTTAAAATCTCGACAAACATGCATGCCAGGCGGGAGCGCGTGTGACGTATCGCCGCTCGGCATTTTTTTTTGTTTTTTCTCTTCTATTTTTTCGTTTCTCGTCTATTTTTTATCGGAAATTTTCATTTTATTTCGTGGCGGCGAACGTATACCTTTTGCAACAGATGATTTTGTTATTGCCAGTACAGTGACGCGCAGCTGATCTTTAACATCTTAGTCACTGTAAATACGCTTCAGCTGATGTAAAACGTAATAAAATGGAAACTGGTACGTTTAAAAGTGGCGTGGATTGAAAAAAATGCACTGTTTCCACTTGTTTGGTTATTCGTTTATTGCGCGTTACTTGATCAAAGCTTAGTTGATTCATCTTTTTGAAACTGAATACCTAGCTTATTATACACAATACAGTGCTAACAAGGGATGCCACAAGGTTCAGTACTAGGGGCACTAGCTTATGCAATATTGTTGATGACATATAATGATAATGAATTATCTTTATTCGATTCTTTTACACAGTATGTCCAACATAAAACAATGGGCATTGATAAGCGACTACAATTTTAAGTATTGAATCGGTGGAGTGTTACCATGATGTCATTTTTCACCTCGGCCGTACATCCTAATATGAAATTGACCTATTTGATCGGTTCAAAAATGAAAAATTAAGTGATCAGCGATCTATTACTATAGGTTCATATGTTTTTTGTATAAGTAAATAATGATAGCGTATGTGACCAATTTATTTCAAAACTGTCGAGGCAGATTGGGTGGCAGATTGGTGAGAAAGTGATTATGTACGGAGTAACCACGACTGGAAGGTTATTGTATAACTTGGCAGCAGTATAAGAGTAGTATTCGTATACCTAGAGAAAAATGGTAACAAGAATTTTGTAGCCATTGAGCGCTTGAAATTATTAATCACATCACATAATAGCATTTTCAGTTTACTGTTTAATATCTTTCTTTGAGGATATGATTTATTTGATGATGCTATTTGATTTTGAAAATAATTCTTTAGTATGGAAATCAAATTTTAATTCATTGTCCAACCATAAACCTAATTTTTTTCTAATGGTTACAATTATTGGTGATGGCATTTTATTAATTGCTAATTGACAAAGATTTTCTGTTATATTACGCTTGTTTCTTGACCCAAAAAACATTATTTCAGATTTATTAGCATTTAGTGTCAAGTTACGAGCTGTTGATGTATTGAAAAGTAAGTCCAGCATACTGATATGTTTTATATGTTTTGAAAAATTCCAGAGGTATATAGAAAATACTAGAGGACTGAGATTGGAGCCTTGGAGAGACATACCGATATCTTTCAGTGAGGAAGCTGGGTGGCAGCAGAGCTAAATCCATAATATCTAAGTTTGACACACAAAATTTCGTGGACAATTGTATCAAAAGCGTTTCTGTAATCTATTAATATCAAACAAAAACTTTACCGCAATCTAGTGAACTAACAATGTCATTAAAAAGAATATATACTTATTATTTTGTGGTCTGATATTTGTTTTACATTCGATATTTCGGGTATAGGTACCACCAAGCTGCTATTAATAAAAAAGTAATGTGTTCTAGAATATGATCCTCAAGTAAAAGCAATAACTATCAGATCTATTGATGAAGCATGAATAATCAATATTGTCTACTGTATAAAATGCCAGGGCTCCTGGTTTAATGGTACATACCCATAAAAGTTATTATTATATGATCATATCCTAGTTGATCTTCAAGACTTTCAAGAAAACAAGCTTAATTCATAAGAAACTCTTTCGGATCTGCTCAAAAACGCCGCAAATGGGCAATAGCAGTAAAAGCAGAAAACTAGATCATTATAAAGCAAACATTTCCTGAATAAAATCGCCTCACGAAGTTCCTTTGCCTAATCAACCGACAACTGATTAAGTTCTGGAGTAGCCGCTTACTGAAATCCTGCTAAGTTCGACCGAGTCGTGAGAAGCTTAACAGCAAGCGGTGTCCAAATCTTCCGTTAAGCCAGATCTTTTTCAACGTCGTGAAGGATCCTTCGCCGGCTTTAGCAGACTGATATCTGGCCTTAGGGCGGCTAATGCTTCTATCGAGGTCTGGTTTTGGCGACGGTGATTATCTGGGATTACTTTGGAAAATCCGGGAAATCAATGGAAGGTTTCAGATTAGAAAATCCCGGATTGGAAGTGGGATTAGGTTTACCTTCGCTGAGTGCGAACATAGAGGAGAGTAGCTAAGATCGGAACCTCATTTTGTTATCGATTTAAAATATATGAAAAATAATAAGACTGCTTCAAATGTGTACAACGCTTTGTGATATCAAGCATCACACAAATTATTATAGAAAGGTATTTTTATGCCTTAGTAGCCGCGTAGGCAGAAGACTAAATGATGGGGCACAGCAGATTTTTACAATGCGTCAGGTAATAGATCTGGGAACAGCCTCCTCAGGCAAATTTCTTCAGCACAATAGTCAGGGCCAGACGAAATTGTACTTTACTTTTTAATTAGTACCTTATTTTTAAGCAAATATAGCATATTTGATAGCATTAATCATTCTAGATCTAGACGGACTCCACTTCCTTCTATCAGTGTTTCTCATTGAGTTTTTCGAACCAGAATTGGGATTTCAAGAGACCAGTGGCACTTTCAGATAAAGCAAGTGTTAAATATTTTGAACCAGCGACATGGATCCGGCTTGTGCGACTAAAAACAATCACCTAAGTGAACTAATTTAATGAGAAAGGCGAACTTACAGTATATTCAGATAAGAGATAGACTGGTCATAAACAAGACCACGTGATCATCGAACGCTGTAACATTCGGCAGGGACGTATTAAGAGTCACGCAGTACATATTTTAGATAGTAGATGCTGCTTTGCGTAACTTTGTAGTAAATTAGCACAATTCGATGTGTATATGATTGGTGATGGATATAGGATCATGTGGGGGTGGGGTAAGAAATATATAGTGATGTAAATATACGTAAGGGTTTCAAAATTTTCGCTTCGATTTCCAGCTTCGGATGCCGCCTGATGTTTGGTGAAATACAGTCGAATATAATCTCAAAATGGCGTTCAAATTAGCCTAAATTAAAAATAATCGTATATCTCTTAAAATTGCTTTTAGAATATTGATTAGTATATTTTTTGATTTCTAGGTAAATATGTAACCAAATTAAAAGTTCAAAACGTAAAAAAATGTGCATGGTTGAACATTGTCAGAAAGTAGATTCTTGAATAGGTTTTGCCAAAATGGGTTCAAAAATGTCAATAATTAATTAAAAAATACAGTAGCCTTATAATTACTTATAACTTACCGAATTTGATGAACGACATCTTTTATTGGAAAGATGAGCTTGATGAGCTTTCATCATCGCTACTGCCTGAAGCACCAACGTCAATAATGAATGGCTCGACTTGTTCCTCTAAAATATTGTCCAGTTCCCACATTCTCTTTTCAACTTTGTCTTTCACGTGCTTAATACAGTTTTCCCATTTTTGCGCTGTTATTAATTCTAGTGCTTCTTTGAAAAGTCCTTTGAGGTCACAAAATTTAAAAGTTGTATTGTGCTTAGCTATATAATCTTTAACCTCTGCCCATATGAGCTCAATGGGATTGAGCTCGCAATGGTATGGAGGTAAACGGAGCACAGTTTTATTTTGACTTGCTGCCATTTCGTCAATGGCGTATTTTTGATATTCCGCCTTGTGATCCTTGACAATTTTTAATAATTGTACTTTCAGCATTGCTTCTTCAAAGTTGATATTTTTATTTATTATCCAACACAATTACTGCGTTTTCCTCTAAGTTCGGTAAAATTTTTGAAAACGGCTGTTCAAACGATTCGCCATTCATTTCCTCGTGGTAATCTCCAGTTTTCTTAGGCTCAAAGCACCACAGACCGTCAACAACAAATCCATCCTCACTGCCAATATGGCAGATAATGAGCCTTTTCCCTTTACCTGGAAATCGAAGTACTAACTGGTGTAGATTTATTTCAATAAGCGAACCTTTTTCAAATGTTTTCATCACATTCAGCGAAAAAACATTGAGACATGAGTATCAGATTGCTATAATTGGGATTATTTAGTCATATTGAAAGAAAGAATATTGAACGTCGTATGATTACTCAGCGCTCCACAATTTAATTTAAAGTTATAAACCTTTTAAAAATGAATGATCAGGAACCTGAAATACGCGCAAATATTAATATTAACAAATTATAACTTAATAAAGTTTAAAGAATGAATTAAAATGATTAGAAATATTAGGAACGGTACACAATATAAAACTTAGTAACTTTTTTTAAGTTTATAATATTCGACATATTTTAAGATTATATTAAAAAATTATTGAAATATCGAAAACACATAAAAACATGGCTTAAAAAAGTTCTAACAAATGAAAATGACAATAAAACATCCACGCATTTTATCGAAAGTTATAAAAGTTTTGTTACTTGTAATATGTTTTATCTGCCCCCTGGAATTAATGTTTAGAACCTTGTTCCCAAGGTTTGAAAAACATCCGATTGTTGTCTATTACTCGTATTTACCTGCTGGATTTTTTAATCCGGTGGACAGTCCATCTAGAAAGGCCCTCCTGGATGAAGTTACAGAATCATCAACCCATACTTTACTTGTAGTGTGTCCTGCGTTTACCCACGTTTCATCAAGGTAATAAATCTTCCTGTTTTGATTTCTATATTTCCCAATTTTTGTTAAATAATCCCTCCTCCATAGCACAATTTCTTCTCTATCCAGTAGTAAACTATTACGACCCCGTTTTTTCCATTTGAAATTTAAATGCTTCAGTAACGCATGGAAAGTTGATCGTTTGAAATTTGGCAACGTTGTATCTCCATTTACCTCCTGCAGTACTTTATCTATAGTAGGTATTTCATTCCTAAAGAAGAATTCATGCACTTTCCTCCTAATCGCATGCTTATCAGCTTCATCCAATGATTTAACAATACTTTTGCGATGTTTACTGGTCATTGGCTCAGAAAAGGTGTGATTTTTTTTGTATTGTCTTAACACATTAAACACTGATGCGCGACACACCCCAACTTTGTGAGAAACCTTCACAACAATTTCTTTGATGGTTGATGCCTCGTTCTCCTCGCGCTCGATCTTATATATATTCAAAATGACCTCTTTCATTTCTGCACTCAGGTGTCTTTTTTAGAGCGTTTCCTAGGTGGACTACAGGAGTTTACAACTTCATCGGCAGTATCTGTACTACGGGGCATTTTGCGCAAGCAGTTGATATACAATAACAATCAATAACAGGGTATAAAAATTACAACGACAAACTCAACAACTTAATAAGATAACAAACGAAAACGTCCAAAGAAATTTCAAATCGCAATGATGCACACGACATACGTAACACGTCTGAACCTGAATGTGACTCTGACTTGATACGACTGCTCTGCCGCTTGGCATAGGCATTTAATTGCCAATTGACCAATGAGGGCTCCTGTTTTACGTCGAGACGGCGGCGTTAGCGTGAAAATCACCCGAACCTTTTGTTTACATCCGGTCTATCTCTTATCTGAATATACTGTAGGACCTTGGCATTGAAGAATACATATAAGTGTAAAGACTTACCCAGAAATATCTAGAAATAATTATAATAATCGCGCAACTTCAAAACGCATAATGTTGGGCAAACAAACGAATGAGACGCAAACTGCGCGCACTAGGGCGTGCTAGTTACCTAAGCTACTATTTACACTTGACAGGTTTCAGATAATGAAGAGCCAGTGAAACCACAGCTTTAGGAAAGGCATTTTCCTATAATTCGGACATTCGGAGTTTTCTGTCCAGAGGAAATGACAATCTGATATGAAACATGGACAGTTAAAAGAAACATTTATTGCAGTACCATATACTATTCAATTCTACTAGCAATTCCAGGCTAGATCCTGCAATATATCAGATGGAAACCAATATACCTTCACGTAAATCGTCTTTCCAGTAAATCCACCAAACGCAAAGCTCCAGCAGTTAGGTACGTGTCTGGGCTTTGTAGAATTGCAGAGGTTAATTTATTTCAGAACTGTTACACTTTCTTTACGATAGAACCTCCTGATAGTACGGGGATATTAGATACACTGCCCGTTCGAATATATCTTTTAATTCGGAATCTACACACGCTGTTTATCCAGGAAACAATGTTTCATCCAGATTAAAGATGCATAACGGATTGTGAAAATAGGTTAAGGTATCTATGGAACGGGATATTGTCGGATCAAATGGAATGTAGGATCAGTCTAAGGACCGTTCCTACAATTGTAGGACGCCTTGATTTTCATAGTTTTTCCTGTCCTTCAGAAAGGCAGGTCAAGTTACAAATGCCTATTTGCTTCAAGTTATTCATGCTCTCAATATACAGGGTGGCGTTAATTTTATATCATTATAAAGGGAATTGAAAGACCTTTAAAATAAGGTATCACTCGACCCTCCTTTCCATTTAAGATTTTGGGGGTGGTGTCACCCCCGCTTAGGGGGCTGCACGTGCTAACGTGATTTTTTGCCAAACTTGTCCCCCTGGAAATCAAAATCGATGGGTCTGAGCGTTTTTCCAAAAAAAAACTGAGCTGCCAGTAAATGCGTGTTTTGTTTTCGATGCGCCACCCTGTATATCATGAAATTTCCTGAAGCTCAAAAAGAAAACAAAACCTTACTATGTGAGAACACGGAATATTAGAAATTTAGAAATACCCCAGCCGTTTTGAAGGAGAACAAATACTATGAAAACCAAGGAGGCGATAAAGGCATCCTACAATTGCAGGAGCGACTGGCGATTCGGTTCGTAGTGACCCAAAAGGCGACTGACCAACGTGTTTGATCACCTCAACCATCTTAAAAAGATTCCAAAATATCGTGGACTGGAAGGCAGAATACTGGAATCCAGAACTATGCATGCCCAGGTTGTTAAGGAGATGCGACCTTATGACGAGTTTATCTTTGCTAGGAGGTAGAGCCTTGACCTCAGCGTGTTTGATCACCCCTGGTGCCATAGGTACATCTTAGTGCTGAAATGGCAATTTCCTCTCTCCTTCAACTGAACTAACTAAGTTATATCGAGGAGATAGAACAGAACGCCAAAGGCACAACCTGCAAGGGGAAATGACCTGGTTCACAAACGGGTCAAAAACTGAGCAGGCAACAGGTGCAATCCTGGGCATCGTATACCACTTGGAAAAGACACCTACGTATTTCAGGCAGATGTGCATGCAGTCTTGCATTGAATGAATGAATCTTGAAACTAGAGGCATTCCGGCCACCATAAGGAGCCAGTGCATAGGCCGCTTAAGCGGGAACTTATACACCTCTACAATCCTTAGATCACAAGCCTCGCCCTTTTAGCGAAGTTGAGAATCGCCTTGAGTCCAAGCTCCTTGACGTAATGAGGGTCCAAAGTAATGGACCACAGTATAGTCTGCCTATAGTAGCTCAGAGTTTCACAGCGACTCAAAACGTGCGCCGAGGTCTCTTCCTCTACTCCGCAGCGTTCACACAAGGGATAATCAGCCACCCCATCACTTGATGCCTTAACGTGTTATGGCCAGACAGCAGTCCCACCAGCAACCTTAGGTTGGCTCTATCCAGAGATAGGCAGAAGCGTCCATCCTTAGCATTGGGCCCTTCAATGAGTTCTCGTGCCTGGCGTAGATGTCTGGAGATACTTCTCCATTTCTGAGAGTGTTGTCTTGCAACCCACGTCTCGATTTTCCTGCTAGCTTTATGCGCGCTCACTCCTAGAGCTAGCTCAGGACCAACGAGCTTGCTGGCTGATCCTGTCTTCGCCGGAGTGTCCGCCGTCTCATTTCCCCTTATCTGAGCGTGCCCCGGTACCCATATTAACGATACCGGATGCCTCGATGCGAGGCAATCCAGAGCCTCCCTGCATTGCAATACAAGACCCGAAGTAATCTTACAGGCACTTAGTGCTTTCATTGCAGCCTGGCTGTCGGATAAGATTGTTATTCTTCTCCTAGGCCCACCCTCCTCCAGAATGTGAGATACACAAGCCAGAATCTCAAAGATTTCCGCCTGAAAAATGATGGTGTATCCACCGAGAGGCAGAGATAGCCTAGTTCTAGGCCCAGAGACCCCAGCACCTGAGCCCTCTTCGGTGACCGATCCGTCCGTGTACCAGATCTGCCCGCCCACTCCGGAGAGTCCTCGGCTGCCGGCATCCCACTCCTCCCTCGTTGGATACTCCAAAATAAACTTGCGGTTGAAGCGATATTTAGGGGTCCTCCCTTTGTAATTCGACTAAGAAGGTAGTATGCACCTTGACAGGATTCAAGAAAGCCCAGCTGCCCTGACTCCACAGTCGATGAGCGGCTACTCTCGCTTCACCGCGGATCACCAGATCCAACGGTGGGAGATCCAACAGAGCTTCCATTGCACTCAATGGCGTTGTTCGCACTGCGCTTGTAATACTAATACAGGCCAAACGCTGAATTTTATTGAGTTTGGCCTTAGTTGTCTCAGTTCTAATGCAAGTCCACCAGACCAGGGAGCCGTACAAGAGAGATGGACGTACTATCGTCATGTAGAGCCAGTATACCACTTTGGGTTTAATCCCCCACCTTACCCCGACAACACGTCTACAAGCCCACATCGAATTGCGAGCCTTGCTAACCTTGTATTCCACATGCTCTTTCCAGTTCAGTTTGCAATCCAGGATAATTCCCAGAAAATCTTGAATTGCGCAGGAGTAAATAATGAGCCAGTATATAATAAAGGGATCACCACATACACTAGGACAGAACATTCAGGTAAAGCAGGTAAATGAAAGGGCGTATGAGCTCGAAAGGAAAGGGACATCCACACCCTTCACAGGCCCAGCACTTACCTTGGGGGTTCCAAAGAGTACAATAAAGAGCTAAGTTAAAGAATGGGTAAGGAACCAGCACAAGGAATATTGGGCCTTAGCGATCGGATGCAGACCTGGCAAAGAATGTATCTCAGGACCATGTCCAAATTGCTCTCAATGAGTAGTTACCAATTCCGTGTGGTAAAACGCCTTCTAACAAGAGACGATGACCTGAAGGAACGTAGGGCTGTTTGGTGGAGACCTCAGCTGCAGACAGTGCGAGTGCGAGACGCTGGATCACAGAAGACATCAACTATTCAAGAAACTACAGAATAGGGAGGTTAGAACAGCTCCGACAGGAAAACTGTACCAACTGGTGCAGAAGACTAAACTGCTGGATCGGGTACTGTAAATTCATAGAGCAAGGTAAAATAATCTCTAAAGGGCGCACTCCCATCGGGGACGGTGTCCAGTAAGTGAGCAGAGAGCTATATTTATGTTACCCATATTAGGGCCCTTTGACTTTACGGACTGTTACCAATAGAAGAGTAATGCGGTTGTCTGTTGAGGTGCCTATCTTTCCTGAAGTATAGACATGCGTTCCATTTGTAGGCATCACACAGGAGCTTCCGTAGCTACAAATCGCCACAGCCGATGGCCAGATTAAAGTCAGTTACGAACCGACCGGTATACGTCGAAGCGTCGCCTCAAAGTGACAGATCACCGGGAAAGGGATTCAGAAGCGGGATGGAATTATAGAACAATTAGGGTCTTAAGGTTTGTTAGTGTTGCTTTTAGCGTATTCTGGTTTGGTTTTCACTTTGCTGTCAGATTTGATAGTTTAGACTGCTTCAAGTTATCTACGTAGCATGACTTGAAGGTTCTTTAAAGCAGCGAAATCGCTACTCAAAACTCGAATTTACTATACGCAAACTAAATTCCTAATTATAATAATTAATTAATCGCCCTATTTCTAACAGCGTTAATTAAAGACCTAACAATGAAGCAATTTATCTGAAAAGGGCGGATGGCAAGCCAGCGGACTAGAAGTTTCCAATTTCCGCCAACAGAGTAATGAATTTTTATCCAGACCGAAGCAATTGGTCACTGTCAATTCCCCGAAGATACTCGATCGCATTAAAAATGTACTTCGAGATGGAAAAAGTTCCCGGAAAAGGGAATACATTGCAGCTTCGCGTTTGAAACTGGATGTTGATCGGACGGATGGATTGGAGGATCGGAAGTGCTTTTTTGAGACATGGGATACGGTTTAGCGAACCTTACAGGCATTTAATGAGTTTTCTCGTTCAAACTACCTGTTAGAATTGAAATTCTTTTTACTTGTAATTGTGAAAAAAATAAGAAATAATATACTTTGCTTTTTGGATGTTAGATGACATATACATGACGAAAAACTTCTTCTTCATTCTACTTGACGTCATTATTTTCTGATCTAATAGCAATAGATTCTCTTGATCAGCTTGATTGCCAAATAACTTCACTGTATTTGTTTCTCGGCTCGGTATCAGCTTGTCTCAATTTTCTGAAAAGGTGCCGTGTGCCTTAATTTTCTATTAGTGAGTAGTATCACATGATTCGTCATACCAATCACTGGAGCCTTGTTCATGTATATTCTCTGTATTAGAGACGTACTCCTCCATCTCAACGTGAGTAGCTGCAGTATTGCCAAACGGCTTCTCTCCAATTGAAGCTAGAAGTAAAATCTCTGAGTATTTGAAGCTATACTAAGTGACATATAAATCCGAACACCCAGTTTAAATGGTTTCATTTCAATAAAAGTTGGAGAATGTATTTATTTTACTGTAAATAACAAGTGAAAAAATTTTCATCCTTATCAGTTGGATATTCCGGTTTATATTTCAGCCGCAGTAAAGAATCAACGTTGGCGGATTTTGGTTCTTGACATCCTTTACGATCGGTTACGATGCCTAGAGTACGGGGACCTGTACGATTTCGTCAACTTAGTGAGTTTGATAGGGGCCGTATAGTGGGACTTCGGGAAGCTGGACTTTCTTTTCGGGCAATTGCAGTTAGAGTGCAAAGAAGGTGTTGTCAGGCATGGCTTCGAGAAGGCCGTATGCAAAGAGCAAGGGGCACTGGACGCCGCCGTAGAACAACAGACCGTGAAGATCGCCGCCTAAGATTATTGGCCTTAAGGGACCGTTTCTCCACTACCAGGTCCATTGCAAATGAATGGTTTGCAGAACACGGAAGACCTATTGGCATGCGAAGTGTTTACCGACGAATGAGAAGTTTTGGCTTGTTTTCATACCGGCCACACTGGGTACTCCCTTTAACTCGAGAACACCGACGTAATCGCCTTGAGTGGTGGGATCAGGAATGGAACAGTATTGTCTTTAGTGACGAGTTTCGATTTTGTTTAGGCATGCACGATGGTCGTGCCAGGGTTAGAAGGCGACGTGGTGAAAGGAGGAATCCACAGTTTTTTGTTGAAAGACATGTTCATCACACTGTTGGAGTTATGGTTTGGGGTGCTATAGCTTATGGTTCCAGGTCACCTTTAATCTTCATCAGAGGTAACATGAACGCGCAGCGTTATATCCACGAAGTTCTAGAACCCCATCTTTTACCCTATCTTGACACCCTGGCAGATCAAACTTTTCAACAAGATAATGCCCGACCACATGTTGCAAGAGTCACAATAGACTTCTTTCAACATAATGATGTCACATTGTTACCATGGCCACCAAGATCTCCCGACTTATCCCCAATTGAGCACGTGTGGGATATGATGGGTAGGAGATTGCTCAATTTGCAACGTCCTCCTCAGACTCTAGAAGCACTTCGAGAGGAGTTGGTGGTTGCCTGGAATGAGATACCACAGGAGGACATTGACCACCTGATCAGAAGCATGCCTAGGCGCGTTGGAGAATGCATAGCACATCAGGGTGCATCCACACATTATTAAAGGTCAAAGGGCTTTAAAACAGTGCAATTATTTTGAAATTTTTATCATTTACTTATTATGCTTCATTAAGTACTTATTAAACTAAAACCATTTAAACTGGGTGTTCGGATTTATATGTCACTTAGTATATTTTTGTATTCGAGCATTGAAGACACCCGACCCATTTGAAAGTCTGCGCGCAAATACGTATACGTCACGTTGGAAACAACAATTCTAAGATCAGTTACATCACCGGGAACCTGGAAGTCTCCTCTGTCTCCAGTCACATAGATTTAGGAGCATATTTAGCACTCAGAGATTGCTAAAAGGAGTGAAAGATCTTTCATGAGCTGTGACAGTTCTACTGGGGTTTTCTATGTTCATTTTCTTATCTCTGTTTGCAGTTCACAGCCTTTGCTCTAATCCTGTATTATGTATAACAAGAGTAATAATGATAATAACTATTTATGCTCCATATGATTATATATTTGTAATAATAATAATAACAATTATCTTTATTCGTTGGTACCAAGGTACAGAGATATGGAAGAGATACTTGGAAAAGGCGAAGTTCAGCTTTCATGCCTATAGAGGAATGGCTGGTCTTCCACTTAACCTAATGATGAGAGAAGTTGACGGGTGATCTCTTGGAAGGTCGATGTCATGTCTATCAATAAGCCACTCTCTTTGAAAGAAAAACCGAGCTTGCTGCTAGTACTGTCACGAAATTTTCGCGTCTCTACTTAGCAAAATTGCCGTAGCGATGAAAATTGTTATGTGAACACCCAAACACTGTATATGATTAACCCATCGTTCGAGAAACTCGTTATACCACCGTATCTATTGCCTCGCTTGCAAAACGTAATGTCGGCCTTATCTGTCCCGATCCTCACATGCGTACCAACTTTAATGAGATCTGCCCTTATTGATTGCCTGGTAGGTAGAAGTAGAGGAAAATTGCGACAATTAATATCAGCGCGGCGTAGCAGACAGCAAAGTGGATAACCCCTTGTACCTGGGACCGAGGACCATTTTTCTTGCCAGCTTAACTATTCCCCGGGATAATGAGCGGCAATTTTTCGGGATAGCCCCAAACATACTCCAGTAAAAGCGCGCGGTTTCCAGTTTGTCCAAACAACGGCCGACCGGCATTAAATTACTCTCATATTTTTTGCAGTTGGCCGTGGAGCCTGGCTGGCCGGCTCGACCAGTGGCGTTCCCTGACGACTCCACTCACAGTCGCTATAGTATTTCAAGAGATATTTCCTTAAACACTTCTAAGGTTACTACTTACACAAATTATCACCAACCTGAGTCCCAAAATGACTTAAAAAAATTTGATCTCATCACTGAAGGGGTGCTAGAAAAATTGTAAGAAAAATACATTTCCATGCCAACGTAGTGCCCCATAGGAGGCAGGTACCGAATGTGACATTTGCTACTAAAGAGTCTTGGAACAGTTATAGAAAGCAACAAATGTATTACAGATTACCCATACGGATTTAGAACTAAACATTCTACCATCGATCAAGTACATCGCATACAGGGTGTTTTCAAAGCTGAGTCATTTATTTTAACTGCTTGTAAAAAATGGAAATTAATTAATATTTTCAGAACCGCTTCAGATATTTCACCGATATTTTATAAGTAGTGAAAATTAATATAGTTGCATATTATTCAATGCCAAAATAATTTTTAGGTTTAACAGTGACGTGCGTAAGGGTATTGACTTCGATATTTTTTAAGAAAAAAATGGTACGCGAATGGTTTTTTGGCAAATAAAAATTATTTTTGAATTCCCCGTTCAATTCAAAAAACAAATGATCTTTCTTGAACTGTTTTCTTTCGATGCGTCATTTGAGAGTAAAAAATAAAAACCGTTATGTTGTCTAACTTGCAAAATTATCATTAATTTAATTGAAAAAATTAAACACATTAGGGGTAATGAACAACAACAACTGACAACATAAACATAACATTAAAACCAACAAAACGATTACAAAAATTGTTGAAAATGTCCCTCTTCACTTAGTATGCATGCTTCCACCCTCCTTCTCATGGAATTGCGCACTCGTTGAAATATCGCTGGAGTGTTTTTTATTCTATCACAAGCTGCAACTATATTTATCTTAATTCATATACATTGTTAGTGGGACTTGTATACACTAGTGTCTTAAGATAGCTCCACAAAAAGAAATCTAAACTGTTGAGGTCTGGGAACCTTGGTGGCCATTCTTGGGGCCCATGGCGGCCAATCCAATGATTTGGATAAACAGTGTGTAAATAATTTTCTGGATTATCAGTTCTGTGATATCCGAAACGAGTATTCTAGGTCTAGTACACTATCTTCCGTATCTATCAGACATTCTTGTTATGAGCGATGGACCTGTTGCAGCATTTGCAGTTAATACAACACTCGACGCAACAGATCTACTAAGTTTTGTTACCAATAACATGGCCACAGTGGTTAAACTGAACCAATCCGAATCGATCCCCATTTGCTTTAGGAACGAAGATTATCAAGTCTTCCCCAAATAAGCGTTAATGGTACCACCATATCATTGGAGGCAGATGTATTGTACTTAGAGGTATAGCTCTTGATACAGCTGCTACTCGCTATTGCACAAGCACATGCTTTGGGCAATATAGGGCCGTTGCTTCCATTACCAAACTTCAATAAATGCACATCGTAGATTGTCGACATGCAAACTCAAATCGCTGACGCATGACAAGCAAGTTGGCATACTGATGATGAAAAACGTAAATGTGGAGGACTTGTTGACGAGAAACAAAAACTAAAAAATAATTATGTTTCTTAGCTTTCATAACGGAATGTCCGCGCATAGAGGCTGATGGTATATGTACAAGCCCTGACCCAGTGAAGTTGGTCCAACGCCCCAAAACATGATACTTGTGAATTTATTTGAGGGCTAATTAAAATTCTATTTCAAATATAATATTTTTGGTTTCTTTAAGTGTTTATGGAAAAATAACAAAACCGATTCGGCTATTTTTGAAGCGTTTTTATTGTCTTCTTTGCAAAATGACCTGTATATAGCAAAATACATGATGGAGACAACTTAAGTTGAAGGGTCTGTTTATTCACTTCGATAAAATAAAGGTAGGCTTTGTAAAACAAAAGATAACATTTTACGTTGCTAAGAAGCTGATTTTTGACTGTTAAATCAACTTTAAATGCATTGGTGTTGTTGTTAACGAATAAAAATGGCTCGTGGTAAAAATGTTTCTCAAATCGCTGACAGTATTACCATATTGAGGTATACAGGGTGACTTTGAAGTTGAGTCATTCATTTTCAGATAATGATTGTAGAAGGAAGATAAACCAAAATATGTGTGTAAAAATAAAAAAAAAATAAAAAAAAAATTTTACCTTGTTTTATAAAGTATCCTCCCGATAAGTATTTCAGTGCGGACCTGTATTTGATCGTGAGGTCTTGGAGCACCGGCATGCCGTCCATATGTGAGGTCTTAAGTCACCTGATTCACGAACCCGTTGTACTACATTAACAAAGGCACGAGGGGTTGGTTGCACTCGATTGGGAAACCGATCCGCATAAACATGTGCCATTTTTTATTTCGTTTGAGCCACGCAACAGTTACACCACTATTCACTACCGACTGACACTGACTGAAGAAAAACAGATTGGCTTTGGCCAAAGAACACAAATTAAGTTAGCGTTGGTCATAGCAGGAGTCGTGGCAGAATGACTGTCTTAAAAAAATTAAGTTTTCGGCTCCTTTTATGATTTGAGGATCTAAGTGGAGTGGAAAACTTACACTTTATCGAATGCAATATGAATGCTGATGTGCTTCAAAATAACTTAATACTCCAAATTGAACAAATGAAAAGTAAAAGATTGCATGTTAGAAAACAATATCTGAGTTTTAAGATGGACTATTGAAATCTTGTGGCATATCCTGAAGAAAAAGCTCCCATAAGAACCGTTTCAAAATTGCGAACTCTTCTTTAAGAAATTTGAAACCGTTTTAAACCAGATGACTGCTAAACATTAGTTGACACTATGTCAAGACGTATTGAAGCAGTAGTCAGTCGAAAAGTACGTTAATTTTTTTGAATTTGCAAGATATTTTCCCTTTGTTACATTTTAGGCTAATAATAAATAAAAATGTGTTTATAGAGATATATTTTAGTTTTTAATATGACAGATTTCATAAAAAAACGTAGTTTTCACTGAGACAGAGCTCGTGAAAAAGCTATAAAAGTGTACTGACGTTTCAGTCTTCGTACTTGCAAAAAGGTCACCCAAATAGCCGTAACGTCAGCAAATTTTTATCTCATCATCTGTGATTCCTTTTGGCGGCCAGCGTAACACGGAGATTCACCGTCCAGTAATCCTGGTCGCGCCTATGTCCAGGCGTTTGTGTGTGTGCGTTCTAAGCAGGCTGTGCGGAAAAGAGAGACAGAAAGAGAGCAGGTAGAGTGCAGAGTGTGTCAGTCTAGTAGGCGTGGCGCGGCGCAACTTTCCATTGGCGGAAAACTCTGAAAAAATGCTAGCAACTCCCTCTAGGTACGCGAGGCGAAAACATTATTTTTGGCGTGGCAGCGTAAATTCAGCAGGGCCAGAATAAATATTTTCGGAAAGAGTAAAATGTTAAGGACTTTTCATTATGCTGGGCGTATATAAAGTTTTAAGGCTATTATGTGGCTCCTATTAGCATAAAGGAATATTTCAGTTAATTGGTCTTGACTTTCTGGTCGGAAATTTCAGGAAATGCCAGGGAATTATGGAGGTTTTATGCAAAATACCACGGCGGCGCCCACGACTTTTTTGTTTAAAATTACTTGGGCTTGGCCCTTTGTGCCATTTCAAAGGATAAATTGTACAATGCCGTCTGTTCTTTTGAGCATTAGGGCTCTAATGCGACCATTTTCGTACTTTTGTTAATTATACACGATTCACAGGGAAACGGAATACAGACTCCATTTCCATTTATGTGTTCATTAGGCTTAACATCAATTGCTCGTACTCGGAAAACCTTATACAAGGGACATATTTTGAATATAATAATAATATTTGAACAAATAGACACTTTATTAATTCCGCATCGACTACCTTTGGATTAAGGACCGTTAGTGTATCTACTTCCTAAATACTGATAGATACCACAAGCATACGGCGAAGTATAGCGAGCAGCAGACGGTCTACAACAACATCCATGGTACAGGGTGCGTCATGTATTACTTTTTTTTCTATTTGAAAAATCAACACGCTTTTACGATGTGAAATCGAATTTTCTTATTCATAAATGAAGGCTGGTTCATGCCATTTATGTATGAAAAATAACATCAGTCATGTGACCACCGCGGCTTCGTTTACAGGCCAACATCCGAACATCAAAATTTTCAATGACTTTTCCCAGAATAATCGGGTCTATGGCCGCAATTTCAGACCGAATATTGCGCTTTACGTCTTGAATTGTACGACGACCATTCGCATACACTTTTCCTTTCAAAAGAAAATAGTCAAGAGGTATTAAATCGCACGATCTCGGGGGCCAACTGACATCTGAATTTCGTGAAATTATGCGGTCCTGAAATTTCGTGTGCAATAAGGCGATTGTTTGGCGGGATGTGTGAGCCGTTGCTCCGTTTCGATAAAAAAAAAAAGTATATTAACCTACAACTCAAAATGATAAAAAATAGATGGCAGTGTCATCACTACAATACTGAGTTTCTCAGTAGAGCTCCCTTGTAGCCTTAAATACTTATTAAATATTTAAAAAAAAATGTTTGTTAAATATTTGTAGCGACAGATTTTTTAATATTTAATAAGTATATTTCTTATATATTCGTAAAATATTCATAATAGATATTTGTAGTATATATGTATAATTCATATATTTTTCCGATATTTTTTTCCAAAAATATGAGGAAAGATTTTTAAATATCAATTTTATATTTTGATGAAATATCTAATATTTTTCGTAAATATGTATGGATATTCAAGCACTAATCTGATACATATTTTTAGTGTATATATAGAAAATTATTCATTGGTTCTTTTAACAAAATTTAATGCTTTGCTAAAATTAGGTCTATAAAGAAAATTCATTCCAAATATAATGGTTTAATTTGCTGGGAAAATATCATTAAAAACAGTCGGAGTCGGTTCTGCATCTTGCAAATCCACTTCTCTGAAAAAAAATGTACTAATTATGAAATATTATTGAATACATGAGCTGCTTTCCAATGGCCTTTCGTTTTATAGAGATATTCTCCAAAACTCCTCTAGAAAGTGTATTTATGGGAATGTGAAATGCAGTGGAACAATATTGGTGCTGAGCACAGCTGAGGTAAATCGAGTAGCTCAGCTGTTTAACTGAAAAGCATCTCTATAATGTACCTAAAAGGACCCCTCATTTTCTTCCTATGAGTGTTCGGGATTTGGTTAATTTTCAAGATTTTAGATATCTTGATAAAAATATCCATGGTCACAACTTGACCCTTTGACTAAGTTTCAAAGAAAAGGTTTTTAAAAATAGAATTAGAAATTTTGCCATAACTATTTTGTGATTTTATATTATAATTATGTAAAAAATTTGGAATGTCGCTGTTGAACTTAAAAATTTTAAAATATACTAAGTGACATATAAATCCGAACACCCAGTTTAAATGGTTTTATTTCAATAAAATAAATGTATTTATCTTACTGTAAATAACAAGTGAGAAAATTTTCAGCCTTATCAGTTGGACATTCCGGTTTTTATACTGCTTTTTTTTAATTCACTAACGCTCTAAAAATGAATATTTCAGCCGCAGTAAAGAATCAACGTTGGCGGATTTTGGTTCTTGACATCCTTTACGATCGGTTACGATGCCTAGAGTACGGAGACCTGTACGATTTCGTCAACTTAGTGAGTTTGATAGGGGCCGTAAAGTGGGACTTCGGGAAGCTGGACTTTCTTTCCGGGCAATTGCAGTTAGAGTGCAAAGAAGTGTAGACACTGTGGTTAGGTGTTGTCAGGCATGGCTTCGAGAAGGCCGTACGCAAAGAGCAAGCGGCACTGGACGCCGCCGTAGAACAACAGACGGTGAAGATCGCCGCCTAAGATTATTGGCCTTAAGGGACCGTTTCTCCACTACCAGGTCCATTGCAAATGAATGGTTTGCAGAACACGGAAGACCTATTGGCATGCGAAGTGTTTACCGACGAATGAGAAGTTTTGGCTTGTTTTCATACCGGCCACACTGGGTCCTCCCTTTAACTCGAGAACACCGACGTAATCGCCTTGAGTGGTGCAGACAACGGTCACTCTGGGATCAGGAATGGAACAGTATTGTCTTTAGTGACGAGTCTCGATTTTGTTTAGGCATGCACGATGGTCGTGCCAGGGTTAGAAGGCGACGTGGTGAAAGGAGGAATCCACAGTTTTTTGTTGAAAGACATGTTATGTACAACATAACTGTTGCAGTTATGGTTTGGGGTGCTATAGCTTATGGTTCCAGGTCACCTTTAATCTTCATCAGAGGTAACATGAACGCGCAGCTT